>WBMZ01011184.1:206286-268579 GCA_013400975.1 Atrichornis clamosus
TTCCTTCCTTCCTTCCTTCCTTCCTTCCTTCCTTCCGTACTAGGTAAAATGTCACTGCCTTCTTTGACCCAGTCACTCACTTAGAGGTCTTCTACTAAAGGGAAATAAATAACAAAAACATTTTCCAAAGATCCAAGCTCTGCACATTACTGAAATCTTGTAAACTCCTGGACAGGCATAGACTACAGCTCCATGAATCAGAAAACTTGATTTGTACAAACATTTCTCCCAACACTAACTTCAAACCAGCATTACTGGTTACATCAGTCAGTATTGTTAAAAAGTCAGACCTTCAAAGTAGTAAGATAGATTTTAAAATAACTTATTTACTTATTTTTTGTTTATTTGTTTGTGTGGTTTTGAACCTTAGGAAATCTTATCTGTATGTCAAAATCTTTATTTGCATCACTGCCAGTAAGTAAGAACTCAAACCAAGGACCAGGTGCTATAGAAACACAGAACAACAAGGCAGCCTCTGGAGATCTTTGTATCTAAATTTAGCTAATGAAAGGCAATTGAGTGAATATAAGACATACTGGACAATTATTCATCTGCATTACAGTCTATGATCTTCATACACTGTTGACCAAATGTTTCTTTAGACATTTTAAGTAGAGTTTTCAAGGAGGATTATGAGATAGATTGGTGTGTTTAAGGGGGAATTATTGCAAGAGTGAGGGTCAGCATGAGAGAAAGCGCAATAGACTTTGTGTCCTTGAAATTTAACACGTCAGAGTTGGAGGTTAACATCATGGATCAGAGGCAAAATTAGTGTCTGTTTAATGAGAGGACATGCTAAAGTACTTGTGAGAATAGCAGGCAAAGAACATGATGATCTGGTTAGAATATGATGATCCCTCAAGCAGCTGCCTGGGATAGGACTCAAAATGTGTAAGGTTGGGAATTTTTCAACCCACAGGAGTCATGTCATTATCACCCTCCACTGACCAGATCGATAACAGATTGTTTCATACTATTTGCTCTATCCTTCTTTGATATCAATGTTTTTTCACTGATTTTTTTTCTTTGATAGCTTTAGATAGTTTGAGAAAATATTTTTTCTTGGCCTTCTTTGTGTGTACTCAGTATTTACTAGGATTTTGAGGTGTATTTGTTAATTCTATTAAGGGTGTTTTGAGGGAACACAAGAAGAAAGTGGTTCATAGAAAATCTCATTAGCGTCATTGCTTATCTTTGAACTTTAAAAAGAAGCATACAAATAAATGTAGTCTGGCAGCTGCTAATTACTAGGTGACAATTTTCAGGCGGGTAGATGTTAAACTCAGGAAATTTCTATAGTGCATATAATTCACAGCAGATAAGTAAAACACTGTCTGGTGAGCCTTATTAGTGGATTCTGTCATTTTATCCCAAGTCTTCCTTTTTTTTCCATGAAGTATTAATCCCTGGTGTTGAGTGTTCAGAGAAACACTTTCAAAATGGATTCCACGTTTGAAAATTTGTTACCACAGTTTTGGAGAAAGGCTTCTCATGATTTCTAAAGGTACTAACCCCCCAAAGAGCAGATATTTGGTTATTTTAAAGTCTCTGCTATGATTTTGGAGGTCTAACTCATGTTTTAATTATATCTATTACAGCAAGTAGCAACTTTAGAATATCAAGTGTGTTGCTGTTTTAGAATTATTTTGAAAATAATTCCTGTTTGAAAATATATTTGGTCTCACAGGTCTATTCCCAGAGATTTGTTTCTACAAATAAGTGCAAATTCTGAAAATTAAAAAAGTTAGTTCAGAAAAGTATATTTTTTCAGGTCCTTTTGCACTTGGAAATGCTTACTTATGAATCTCTGTTTCAAGAACATATGATTGTATGCTTTTCTCATTCTTATTATATTATGATAGCATAACGTTCCCTCGCATTGCTCTCAGATTTTTGTGGAGAATTTTAAAAGATTTATTTTCCCTAGTATTAATAGTAACACCAGCACCTGCAACTGAACTAGTAGCATGTAGACTAAAGCAAGAAAGAAAACATGGAGAAGAGTGTTGGGATTTTTTTGGTTTCCCTCAAAACACCCAGCAGTGGGGAAGCATGGTAACTGAAAAGGCGAAACTGGGCAGGACTGAGTCTGTAACAGCCTTCAGTGTAATCAGAATTTTCCTTTCTGAGATTTGGCAGAACTGCACCATATATTTTAATTTGAATTCAGTATTAATATCTTATGGTCACAGCATTTGTAAGGTATGTCCTGAATTAATGTGTGTACTGCTGTGTGTTATATAAGAATGTTTCACAATTTCAGAATCCAGCTCTTGCTTCAGCGGGTCAGACTGGGTATGTCTTCACTGCTCTTTCAGGATGCCCTCGAGCACTGCCCCTCTCATGGAGCCTCAGGCTGCATTGTGTCAGGCCGCTGGGCCATCATCAGACGGGATGCTGACTGAACAGTTACCTTGCTACAGTCTCAGAAAGATTCTAACATTCATGTGTAGAGCTGTGTTTCCCCTTCCTGGACAGCTCCCTCACCCTGTGTCATCATCCCTAACCACCACAACTATCCAGTCTCTGCAATGGGCCCCTAAACCAGCCTGCTGCCACAGGGGGAGGAGAGTAACATCAGCAGAGGGAAACTCAGTCTTGCTAGTACCCAAGCAATTGTGAATATCACTGCAGTCGCAATGTTCATGAGAACAAGCACATCCTGAAGGGTCACTTCTCAAGCCTCGTGTCATGCTGAACCACATCCTTCCTGTCAGCAGCTCAGCTGTGTCTAAAGGTTACACAATGGAGCAAGACTGCCCTTACATTGGATGGCTTTTTGATCTTATTCTGATCCTACAGCTCCAGATCACCAATGAAAATAGTCAAGGTCAGCAGACTGTGGGCCACTTCTGCACTCAGCAGACCATATTCAATACACTACTATGTTGTGTCAGCTCCCTCATGTGTAACTTGGGATAAGGTGATTTCCTTTCTGAGGAGTTAAAAAAATCACATTTCAGTCCCAGAATCAGCAAAGTTTCAGGTGACAGCAGTTACATGGAAGACAACTGAATTGTGTTTAGGAATGAAGATACATTCGTTCCCATGGGCACAAAATGAAAAGACAAGAGGAATGTTCTCAGATTCAAGAATTTTTAGAAAGAAAGAAAAAAAAAGCCTGTATTGTTGTTAAACACAAAGCACTTTTATTCCTCTCATAAATTTGCTGTCAAGGAGAGACTCCTGAAACTCAGTTTAGAAGACAGCAGTGCTCCGTTGCCCCACTGGAATTTAGAAACTAGAAATTGTTCTGTCTTCCAGAAACAACTTAGGATACTATGAAACCCTAAGAAATGAAATGCAAGGTAGAGAAAGACTGTCTGAAAAAGGGAACTAAGACTGAAGTTCATCTGGCTTTAACATGGAAAACAAGCATAGAAATTCAGAGTTTCCCAGTTCCCCCATTGTAATGAGGCATGGCTCAAAACAAAGTAGAATTTAACAAAAGAGCATAACTATTTCATCTCCCACAGTCAGGCTTGCAATCAAGAGTGCAGCATATGTGATCAAACACTTCATGAATGTTAAATAAAATATGATGACCTTAAAGTGGAGAATACCTTTAGAAACAAATATAAGTCTTCCAGCCTGGCATCTTCTATCCCTGTATGGTAAAGTCCTCACTTATTCAAATAAATGCCAGATCACCTGCCTTGAATGGGATATTTGGCAGTGATGAACTTTAAGAAACCTGTTCCAGTGGAAGGTGTCCCTGCCCTTATCAGGGGCATTGGAACTGGATGATCTTTAAGTTCTTTTCCAGTCCAGACTATTCTATGATTATATGAATTAGCTGCTTTGGTTGCCTTTCAGGGGCTATCCTTTGCTATGTCTTTTGCTTGCTTGCATCTCATGATCTGGAATTCTTGGAAAATGGTAGGAAATTAGTCTTCTCTGTGCTGGTAGGGGACATGGCAGGTCCTAGGCAGTACAGAAAGAAACTCTCTTCAGAGTGGTGGTTCTGCTCTTGAATTTTGCCTGAACAAGATTAAAGTCCACAGGTGCTTCTGACACTTGTACTTGACTATTTGGCATTTCAGACCCACAAAGGGCCTGCATCCTCCTGGGGGAACTGCTTGTATGTGCTCTGAGTAGTAGGAAAAGACCCTACAGATACTGTACAACTTGGGCCAACCCATGCCTAAGGGGGCTCTCAGGCAGGAAGGATTCAGTGAAGAAGTTATACCAAGAGGACACAGTTTGTATAGCATGGCACCATGACTATGTGAATAACCTCGAACAGAGTATTTCAGCTGGAAGCTGTCATCGATCCAATTGCCCAACCACTGCAGGACTGACCAACAGTTACATGTGTTGCTAAGGGTGGTGTCCAAATGCCTCTTAAACACTGACAAGCTTGGGGCGTTGATTGTCTCTCTAGAGTTTGACTAGAGTTTGTTCCAGAGTTTGACCACCCTCTCAATAAAGAAATGCTTCATGATGTCTAGTCTGAACCTCCCCTGGTGCAGCTTTGAACCATTCTCACATGTCCTGTCACTGGATCCCAAGAAGAGTTCAGCACCTCCCTCTCCATTTCCCTTCCTCAGAAAGCTTTAGAGAGCGATGAATTCACCCCTCAGCAGCCTTCACTCCAAACTATGCAAAGTCAGTGTCCTCAGCCACTCCATGCAGGACATGTCTTCCAGCCCTTTCACCAGCTTTGGTGCCTCACTTTGCTAAATCTGGCTGCTAGAGTCACAGCGGCCCTGCACTTTGTAGATTTGAAGTTAGCATTTTGTGGGTTTTAAGCACATCGTTGTATTTCCTACGCAGTCATCTAAAAATAACTGTGCAGTCTGCTCTCATTGCACTTATCATAGCACCACAGTCTTAACTTTGCTTGCATCTTACCTATTTATGCACAACCTATTACTAAGTCATTACCCTCCAACACTAGTAGCTATCCATTTTAAAATGCAGTCCTGAGTATGGAATTGCTCCCAGGCACTTTCAGAATTCAAAGCGGGATCTAGCAGTGTTTCTGCAGTTGCAGGACGATGGATGTAGGGACTACACTTGGATAATGCAGTTCAGTGTTAAGTTAGACCTAATATGATAATGGAGTTTCTTAGAGTACAATTGCAATGATTTGAAGTACATAATAAAATTATGTGGGAAACGGTAAACAGGTGAAAAAGCAAAGCATATGGATTTAAATAATCTCTGAGGCTGTTTCAAGAACAGCACAGGCGCTTAGGCAGTAGAAAGATGTGCATGTCAGAAATGAATAGATTAGCTAGGACCTGAAGGCTTGTAGACTTCAGAGAGAAAGCAGAAAGAACGAAACCTAAATCAATACAGCAAGATGTGTATTAATTTTCCAGTCTTCCTTATTACTTATTAAATGCAGTTTAAGTAAAGAAAATAACTTCATTAAACAGGAAGAATTGGGATAACTAACTAGCTTTAACTCTTTGAAGACAACATTTATAATGATAATAATAAATCCACCACAGGCAAAACATTCTAGCTTTGAACTTTATCAGTGCAATCATTTTTTTGCCACTAAAGAGAAGACCAAAAAATCAAATGTTTATTTATGAGGCATTTATTGTGGATAGAGAATTAAATCATAAGCATGATTTGTATATAAAAATATTTGTGATAAATGGAAATAACATGCAAAAAATCCTGAGAAAATACAGATTTGTCTGAAGAACTGCATTATATACAATGTTAATGTTTGCTAAGTAACAGACAATCTGAATGAGGCTCACAAGGTCTTCAATATGTACAAAAAACAAGAGTGTTATAACAAAGACCCCCTTTCATTGGTGTTATCAGCAGCTGATCCCTACTGAGCTTTGTAGGATTAGTGGCAGACAGTGACGAACTTCAGTAGAAATGTACAGACTTGTGGATGCCACAAATCTCAGTCCTCTTACATCAGCTTTATTTGTGTTGAACAGAGTTACACTCCCTCTCTTAAGGTATCTTTGTCTTTGTTTTGGTGTCACTTATATCTAAAAGACAGTGAAAAGTGGTAATGAGTACACAGTTCTCAGTGGCTAAAGGAATGTGTAATCAGTACTCAAAAAAGTGAAAACAATCCCTTGTTAAAGTCCAGATAGGATGAAAAAGGTACACAATCATGATGTGCACTAAAATAAGAACAACAACAAATATTACTACCTCAAAAATTGGTTTAAATAGTCCATCCAGAAAATACTAATGCTTAGAACCCAAGGAGATGTAATAAGTGCCCTATGCTGCAAGTAATTAACTTTTCATGCCTCAGCACAAAAGGCTCTGAGCATATTATCAATGAAGTGAAACAAATCACATGCCAGTGTGTTGCTTGCTGTGTAGTAGATAATTAAAAATATTTTTTTTAATCTTTCATTTATGCTAACATAAACATTTGCAATATTGTATGAAGAAAATAAAAAAAGAAATACCAATAACTGACTTGCCATTAAGAATTCAAATGCAGTAGTGCTTGTATGCAGTGCAGTTGCTTCCTGTGATGCGTGTCAGGAGCCTAAGGCAGCCCCTTAGTTCCTCTGCATTAGCATCCCAAGAAGTGGTTCATGAAGGAAATCTGGCTCCACAGAACTAGACTGTCCATAGGGGTGAAAGTAAGCTGAGCATGAGGATTTGCTCCACAATTGCTCTGTGCATGAATGGCCAGTCATGGAAAGTATCTTCACCGGGTTAAGAGCTGATGCAATCCACTCCCTCCTGGGGTTTCTGAATGCCTCTGAAATGAGGCTACTCTTGTGTAAATCTGCAAGCAACCTAATTTGACAGTTATGGGTGTACAATCTAATTTTGTCCTGTATGAGAATAACAGATTCTGCAAAAACTTAAAAAGAATTCCAGTATATGCTTCAAAGAACATATGCTATTTTGAAAGCAGCTCAGACTTTTTCTGACACATTTTTTAAGTGTTGGAAGACCTGTTGGGTAAATACTACATTGTTTCATCTCTAACTAGGGAAAAGAATTAGTGCAGTAATTTGAAAGCAATTTATGAGAGTCAATCAAGAGATTTAATATAGCATTCCAAGGAATCACATGATTTCCATTCACGTAATTTCATTATCTTTACACTTACAGACACCACAGCACTCTATTTCCAAAACTATTGTCTTTTGATAATGCTCATAAGAGAGCCATTATAGTGCATGGTTGTTTTTGGCTGAAGGTAGAAATTTGCTTTATGGTACTTATCTTTTTGAAAAAAATATATTTGAGGAAGTTCTCTAATACAGTATGTCTGGTTATTTGATCAGATTGATCCTTATGGCTTGAATTGCCCTGTTTTTACTTTTCCACATGTATGACTGCAAAATCAGAACAGTGTAGTTACACTCTACCAATGAAAATTTTTAATTTCCTGCACTTAAACAAAAAACAGTCTAGATATTGCCAGCTCCTTTTAAAAAAATTAAGATATACCACTTTCCCCAAGTAAGAAAAGGATAAACATAGCTGCAAACAGTGTTTCAGCTTCTAAAAATGCACCAAGAGAAAATGGAAAATAAAAAATGGATAATAAAAACTAAAAAATGGAAAATAGAAATATGTAACCCATATTTCTAAACCAGTTATAGAGGAAAATTTATGGAAACCTAGACAGTGGAGTTAATTTTCACATACATATGTAATGAAATTTAAAGTGCTTGTATGTTAAATATGTATTATACCGATGGACTCTTTATAAATGTGTAAGAGAGAGATTTATTATTTATATTGCTCCAGGACTGTACTTGGTTCTTTTCAGTAAAAAAAACCAGAGCATTTGTTTCTTTCCTCAAAGAATATAAAAGTCCTCTTAAGCAAATATATTGGATTCTGTACCTTTAAATTTAAAACAAGCTATTTTATGGGGATGGGACGATGTGCAAAATGAAATGTAGCCATAATTGTTAAGGTTTGTGACATATTGTGTATGGTTCAAGCTGTTATATCTATACCTATATGCATTCAATTAAAGAACCCATCTTCAATGATGTATTCTAGCACACTCCTGGGAACTAATCCAATGTCTTTAACTATCTGTTTTACATTAAACCAATTATTGTAATATCTCTAATGTCTATGTGGTATTGTCCTGAGTGCTATTTTCAGCATGGTCCAGAGTATTTATTTTGATGAGATTATCTATCTGCTTTTCAAATTTATTATGCATTCAAGAATATCCATGGAGTCACATTAGCATTTTTGTATTCCACAGCCAAATGTTCAAGCAAAATGTAATATGAGATAAATAATCAGCTGACTAAATGTAGTGCTTTCCACTTCTGTTTACATAAAATGACCTCTTGCTGGTGCTTGACCTCTCTCTATCCTCATTCTGAGTACTCTGCGACAGTCTATGTCCAATTATTTGTTTCATTGCTCTGTTTTTCCCTGGTGCTGTGTGATGCTAGCTCAGCTCTGCTATAGACTACAGTCACTGTCTGGAAAACTCTGGGAATGAGAATTAAAGCAGTGTTATAGGAGTTTACAGAAGAAAAGTTCTGTCTCTTGCTACCACAAATTATTGTTATTTTACAGCAATAATAAAATGTACTCACAAGCACTGAGGTCTCATTTGGGCTACTATTTGACCACGTCTGAGCTAGTGCATTTCTCCTTTGTGCAATTTTGCCTTCCCAGAAGTACAAGGGGCATAATTATCTAGTCCTAAAGAGTGTTTAGGCTTTGTGCATTAACATAATGCTTGCTTGTTGCAAAACAATATATTGTTTTCGTACATTATTGTTAGCAGGTTCTGACTCTCTATTTGCATGACAAGAGTTAGGGTTTGTGGAAAACTGCAAACAACTGCGAGGCAGCTATGCATCATTATAATTCCTGTTGCCATTGTCATGGTTTGTTACTGGCAGCTCACTTTTACTAGTTGATATTATATAACACGTGCTGAATGAGCTCTTCAGTGGCCTCAGTCCTTTATTGACCTCATTTTATAAAAATGTTTTCATTTATACCAAGAATTTATAAAACTTAGCAACAGAACAAGTGGAAAACTTAGATTTGGTGATTCTTTGGACTCCCTTTAATAAAGGAAAATATCTAAAATGTATGGAGTGGCAAATCCCAGTACTTGCGTCTGAAGTGCAGGAATGGGAGGTATGCAATGATTCAGTGGCAAGGTGCAGTGGGGTGATCTGTTTTTCATGTGAGTGAATTTACTGTATGTCTCACGAGGAACTTGCCAACAAAGCTTTAAACAAAGACCGTGTTTTAGGGTCTGTCTTGATAAGGAGGCCCACAGATGATTTAAAGCTTTTCAGATGCAACAAGTACTTACAGCAAAGTGTGTTGTTTCCAAGGAAGAACATGTATTTGCTGGTATGACTGTGGGGAGGCAGCAGTTAAACTGCAGTGACAGAGGGTGCCTGCATGAGTTGCAGTGTAAAGGTACCAGAGTAAGACTGAATATCTGGCTGGAAGCTCATCTTGTAAGCTGCTCTTGTCACAGCTGCCAAAACATTGCATGCCACAGTCATTCTAGGACAAAGTCTCTCAATGCACTTTAATTTTCAATCTGAGAAAAGAAAAGGAGAATTCTGCCCAGTGAATACAAAAAAAATCTGTCTTTTGAATGGGCAGGTCACATTAATTTTTTAGATTTCAAAAATCCTGAGATGTTGTCTGTCCTTTCTGAGGAGTTTTCTGTTGGAAAAGCATGCGGTTAGCCTCTTTTCCACTAACACAGGATGTCTATTGAGTCTGCAAACTGGAAATCAGTCTCAAGCTGAATCAGGCTTACTGACTCAGTATCAATGGGAAGTACACTTCTCTTGGCTCCTTCTGTCATATGCTTATTAGAAATGTTAATACATTAGGAGTATTTTGATTCTGCATGCAATGTGTAATAGAAATAATAAATTTTTGGACTTTCACTTCATGCAGGATTGTGATACATAGCCAAACTGTAGATGTGTTTGCTTTCGTTTTCCTAATTTCTGTGAATTAAAGTCTTAAGCACTAGCCTGAACTAACAACTTATAGAATTAAGCTTCCTCAGGCTGGTGGTGATGGTGATTTTCAGTACTAGATTTAAAACAGTAGTAAACATGCATTGGAACAAATATTATACAGTGGCAGTTTTTAACAGAAAGGAAATTATTATTTATTGAATATTGCTGGAGGGGCTAAAATAGCATAAATAAACAGAAGAGAAGACAAAGACCAAGGGAAATACAGTCTACAAAGCTAATTTAAGCATATTTGAAGCCTCCGCAAATTCAGATGAAAAATAAAAGGATTGCTTTATGATATTCTTATGATATGGCCCAGATTCCTATATTGCAGTAAAAAATCAAGATTTATCATGACATTAATCAAGGATGATTACATATTGTTATGTATATGATTCCTCATTTAAGATTAAGAAGTTACTAAACACTGTAATGGAAAAAAAGCTGCTGAAGCACCAGCTGACTCCATACAAAAGAAAGCATATATCAACAGAGGAATTTGTTGGGTATTGCTTTGTTCTTTATGACTTGTCCTTACAAAAGGAGGTAGAAATATCAGTTAAATAAATAAATATGGGATAGGGCACACCCATAGAAATCTGGTATTGTGATCTAAGAAAAAGCTGAGACAGAAAAAGATTTTTAATGAGGTTTTGAATGGGAGAGATTTGAGGATGGTAGCTGTAGAATTATATACTATTCTTTTTAGCTTTCTTGTATTTAGAAAAAGATAACCTGTTTGGAAATAAAGGGAAGAACCACAGAAATTGCCTCCAAATCAGTTCCCCCTTCTCCCTGGCACAACACACCTAGAACCCAGTAAACTGGCTAACCTTTAGAATCCAAAAGCAGTAATAGTGTGTGTTTGGAAGCAGGGGATAGGAAATATTAATCGAATCTAGAATAAACGTGCAGTGTACCAGGATGTCCATTCTCCCAGGATTCATTTTACCACCAGAAAATCTGGAATCAGATGATCATAACTTGTATTCTACATTGTCATTCAGCACTGGAGTGTAAGCAAAAGCAAAGCACTAAATGATATTTCAGCCTGTCCTTTGGGTTGCAACAGGGACTGCTTCCGGGCTTCCTCCTGCATTGCACGAGCACACCCAGGCAGTTGAAATGAGAGGAAAAAATGAGATTCAGGTGCACAAGTGCACCATAAAAGACCAGTTATCTGCTAAAGGACCAGCAAAAAGAGGAAAAGCTCAGCAAAATTACTATTTCTGTAGAGAAGTTTAACTAAGGAGTGAGGAATTGTTGAAGGAGTTCCTGTGCTGATCCTCTGTTTCATTGTTATCAGGACTTTCAAATCAAATCATGCAGGTAGTTCAGTAAAATGGGTTTGGTTGACGAAATAATTACTGTAACCATTCTGATGCTATCTTAAAAGACAGGAGGTGATTCCAGAAGCATTTTCCCAGAGTGTACTTAGTGCAACACGTTGAAGGACTCAAGGAGAGCTGGATAAAGAACTTAACGTGGTTTAGCAGTCCTAAATCCACAGAATAGTGCCCAAATAGGGGCAACATATAATATATACACAAGTATAAGTTATAAAATGCTTCCGCTTTTGGTAAATATGAGTAATTGTTTATTACTTGTGTAAAATCAATTCAAGCAAATTTTGGTAAAGATAATTAAAAGAGCAATTAAATCATAACTTGAAGACTGAAGAGGAATGGCATTGGGAGTATGGCTTGCAGAGTTATATGGGCCTATGATTTCTGTGCAGAATCCTTTCATTGTGCTAAGAGGGGACTTTGATTATAGCAATATTCTTAACCAAATCCCTGTAATCCTCTTTCATATCTAATGAATCTCTTTATTGCTTTGTCTGCTCTAGGATACAAATGCAATGATGTGTATTAGTTATAGCTTCATAAAAATTTAGGCAGAGGTGGCACAGGCCATCAATTCATCCCAGGATTGTATCACCAGCTTCCTCACAGGGCCTTGTCTGAGCAGCTTCTAAAGACTGAGTGTAATCACAGAAAACAGTTTAATTCCAGTGCTCTGCTCCTCTCCATTAGAAAGTTCTGAAGACTATTATGAGGCTTCCCTTTGTCTTTGTTTCACAGGATAAATATTCCTTATTCTCCTAAACTTTCCTTGTGTTTCTGGACTTACAGTTGCTTTTATTGCTACCTTATGAATTCTGTTCAAGTGATCGTATCTTCTGTGCTTTTGTTGAAGTGAGAGCAGGTGATGGGGAGTTAGTGCCAGTGGCCAAGGGACTCCGGCACTTTCTGTCACTTTCTGCTCTCGTGCATCTTCCTCCACCACACCATGGCATTTGTGCCCTACATATGGCAGTTGTTAAATTTGCCCAGGACAGCAAGATTCCTTCTAGCGCTGAAAAATCCTTCTAACTGAGAAACAGTGGATTGTAAGTGTCACTAGATGGGATGGGCACAGCAGGACACAGGATGGGATTCAAACCTTTCCAGTTCTCTGTAGTCCCTCTGTCTTCCAGAACGGCCATTGTCTTTGTGTAGCTCAGCCCTTGTTACATTTTAACAAATTCTGTTACACTTTAACGGCTTTGGGTTGTCTTTGCACTTTTGCCAAACAGAAAAGTTGCAAGGGTAATTTGGGGGATTATTAACACAGTGATGGGGAAAATCAATGAAACAGAAGCCTGGGGGATTTAGGCCATGCCAGCCCTATGCCAGGTCTGGTAGAGGCTGGGGGTCTAGGACGCAAAGCAGGAAAAACACCATAGAAAAGACTGGGAGCAAGATTTCCAGAACACAACTGTTTACTGTTTTCACCCCAGCATATGCATAATTTCACGGCACAGCAAGCAGCGGTCAGGGATTGTGCACAACACAGTCGGCCAGGGCATTCTCCACAATTTGCCCCTCCCGTTTATCCCGGGTGAGTGAACAAGCTGTGGCCGGCACAGGTGGTTACTGTGGCTCCATTTGGACTTCTTGCTCTCTGTCCTGTGCCATCTGCTTCTCTTAGCTCCTGCAAATGTCATGCGGGAGTCAGCAGAGAAGCAGAATCTTGTTCAAATTAGTCTGAGATCTGACTCTCTTCCCTTTAAGGGATATTCCCCCAGCCTTCAGGTGATCAAGTGCATTCTCTGCAGCCACCCATGAATGCTCATCTCATAGCTATGAGACACCTCTTTTCTCAAGGGATGATTTTGGAGAGGGAGTCCCTCTATCTGCATGGCTACAACGACTTCCTAAAGCCTTAGCTGAGTTCTCTCTCTTTTTACAGTGCTCTGGTACCTGGAGCTGATTGCATGCAAGGGGGTTTGTGCTGCCCCACTCAACTCCAGACGCACGTTCCCACCCCTCACATTACTCAAGCTCATATAATTATGTGGTGAGCTGACTCCGAGAGCTGCTCTGATGAAAACTAATCACTTTCTTGGTGGAGCCAGCTGTCAGCTCTCTCAACTGTCTCAGCATGTGGTTGACTTAGAAACAGTGGTAGCAAAAATAAAAGGATGGGAATGTAGCTGGTAAGTCGTGCAGATGGCAGGACTACAGCATCCCAGACTTAGTACCACTGATGGCTGTACAACTGCACTGGCCCTTTCTGATGTGTGTGATGTACTCTGAATGGGTCCATACCTTTTCACATAGCTCTCTGACCACTTCTAGGTAGATATCCAGCCTAGTAATGCTGCTGGAGGTAGAGTTTACCATGGTGTGTTGCCCATGCGGTAATAGGTTACAAATGATGATGTTAAACATTGTATCTGCTACTGACCTGGGTGGTAAACGTGAGTGACTAAGCAATGCACAGATCTCACAGGATTGTGGAAACATGGCTTAAGTGTACAGTTTTGCATCACTTGCTCTGAATTCCCCCTCATGTCTTCCGAATTTTTTTCCCATATGCCAAAATCATTTTGAATTCTAATCCTGTCAGCCAATATCCTTTCAGTCTTCTACAGTATCATGTTGTCTGCAAATTTAATAGAAATGTTCCCTAGTACATCATCCAGGTTACAAATGGAATTTTGAATGAAACTGGACCTGAGCCAGATTCCTTTAGCCCAAGTTTGATAGGAAAATGCTGCCTGATTGATCCCTCCATTTAAATAGTGGTCCATTAATAATTACTCTTAGCATATTGGTGTCCAATTAGATTTTGTACCTACTTTCCGTTGGTTTCAACTAAATGTGTTTTAAAATTTATCCCTCCCACATGCATCCCACCTTCACTGTATTAATGGGTTCTCATATACCAAGATGATGAGCACTTTCAGGGACAGTTTATTTGACATCTGAAGGCCACTTATTTCTACACTTAAGGCCACCTAAATGCATAGGACCTTATCTTCCCTCCATGGTGGGAAATTAATATGGTGATTTCACAACAGAATGATAATAAATAAATTACCTGTCACTGGACTGAAATTTCTGCTAACATATGCAGAGTCTGGAAGTCAGCATCTTCCTCATCCCTTTCTTTCATGTGAATAAAAAGATCTGCTGACTTTTTTTCACAGAAAAGCAAGAAAGCAGAGTCTAATTAGTGATGACTGTTTGTTTGCCAAAGTTTTGCAGCCAGCAAGGCTGTTTATGCTTTTCTTCATGGAAGTGGGATATGTATGTGGCATCCCCACGGCAGTAGAGCGCACACGTTGTTTAAAAAATAGTTCCTTGCACATTTTGATAACCAGTTGGGATTGCAGACACAGCTGCTCCTAAAGTATTCCTTTATATCTTTATGCTTTGATACAGCATCTTCAGTGTGCTCCTTTAAAATACTCTATTTGTCCTTTTATGTCACTGTTTTATAGCTCCCTACTTGCTGCAGGTAATTGACACTAAAGGAAAGGAGATGGCAAGTATTCCCTGCTTCATGTGTCCTCTCTGTTTAGACATTACTGTCACTGGTAAACTGAAAGCCAAGGAAAAGGTGCATGGCAGTGGAACTGTAGAAATAATGTCAATTAATAATAGCTACAGGAAGAAAAAAGGCCACACAGTTTTTCCTTCCGCAGTATTAAGAGGAAAGCTTAACTGCAGGCTCAAGACCAATTCAATTCCTTACATAAACCAGCTGCCTACCATCTCCGCTTCGGCACAGTGGCCTGTGCTCACAGCCTGGCTGCAATGGGCTGTGCCTGGAGGCAGTGCTGGGTTTGCTTAGTGAGAATGTATTATTTGAAGTGGACACATGTATGCTGCCAATCTCGAAGAAACGAAATCTCCTCTATGCATAAGCAGTCGATCACCTGAGTATAAAATACTTAATTAGCTAATCACAGTCACTATATGGTGAGTTAGGAAATGTTTTCTGTTGCTGGATAGCATTTGTATGGTGATACAAGTTCACTGTGGTGATGGTAGTCAGCTCAGAGAAGTTATTTTCTCTCTTCTTATACAAGAGAAATTGTAGAAATCACCAGATTTTTTTCCCATTCTAACCGAATTATTTTGCTGGTTGTGATAAAGAAGTCTCTGTTGTAAGTTGGATAGAATTATGTCATGACAACATGCAGTCAGTCTTTGAGTCTGCCAGATATTTCAGTTTTGACCTTTACTGTCCAAGTACTGGAGTTAATTATGACCAGACAGTACTTACCACTTTTAGTCTTCATAGAAATCTCTTAGCCAAACTGCTTGCTAATGATAATGTAGTGTCTGTGAATAACTTCCATGTTTTTTAAGACTGTGTGGCATCTACCACCATTGTAGAAGACCATGGTAATAACCTTCAAAATTGTGTTACATTTAGATGTTACATCTGGTAATCACTTAGCACAGTGATACTATGTCTGTATGGTACAGGGCACATGAATCCCCTTTGCCCTGCACCTTATAGGTAATACATACTGCTATAAATTCAAGTTAAATGTGATACCACTCTGATATTTACTATTTTATCGTCAATTACTGCAGTATAAATTAGTACCTCACCAGGCTGAGGTGAAAACATCTTCAGGCAGAAAGGCATTAAGTCTCCATGTTCCCCTATGGCAGAAAACCCATGGGGAGTGACGCTGCTCATCTAATTGTGACTTAGAACTTCTGGAAACTGCCAGACAACTTCCGGAAAGATGTTGATCCTACCCCACTACTTGGAAGTAGTAGGAAAAAAATAACAGGAAAGCACCTGTCACCAACAGAAGACCGCTGTCTTGAAACAGAGGAATTTATTCTGACAGTGCCAATTAGGAACAGATCTTTCAGAAAAATGTTCAAGGTCTCTTTCAAGGGGATGCCTTCTGGAGAAGCATTGGGTTATTGTCCCCAAGCAAGAAAAAGATCACAGTCACAGTAAGAGCTGTGTGGGAGGTCCTTTACAATATGCCTTCATTATAGAAAGATGACTATGTGTTTAATTCTGATTTTACTGCCTGAAAGAAGAAATAAAATACTTATGAAAAATTTATTCCTAAACTCAGTGAAATCCACCACAATCTAATAGCTTTAATGCCAAGATAGCTGCCCACAGTCTAATCAGAGAGACATTTTATTAAGCAAACACCATCTGACATTACTATGGCAGTGTCAGCCTACTCTTGCTTGAATGAAGCAGCCAATAAAGCTACATAGGATATAATTTAAGAGTTTTCTAAGCTGCTTATTTCACAGCTATGGAGATATTTCTCCTTAAAGCAAAGGAAGTAGAAATATTAGTAATTGCTATTGTAGGTTACCACCCTCCAGACTTTCTAGGAATAAGATCTAAGATTTCAAGGTTTAAGAACTCTTTAATTTTTTATAGCTCCCAGTAACTACAGTATCCATTTTATCAAAAAACCTTTGAAGATTCTCAGCAAGTTTCTTCATGGAATCCAGCTAGCTAATTCTGATACAATTAACTAATATTGGAGTTTTTGCCTTAAGGATTTACACTTCTTTATCAGTTCAGGTTAAAATCTATTTGACCCAAAGCGACACAATACAGCAATGATGCATCCCAGATGACAAGGCAAAGTGTAGAGAAGAACTCCTATGCAGGGGGGAGGCAGATTAATTTTCACAGTCATTGTTCCGTTGCCCAACCAATACTTATTCTATTTGTCTAAACATTGAAGGCCTTCTTGGTTTTGGGGTTTTTAAAAAACACTTCTTTTTGGCTAAATTTCAGGTTTTAAGATAATAAATCTACAAATTACATCAAGGTAGCAAATATATTTTAGCTACAAGTTTCCAAGGACATATTATAAACAGTTACCTGCAGAAATGTTATTTTAACACCACTTCCTCATAGACTTGCTGGATACTCATGTCACATATTTATCGTCAACAAATGTTTGCAACAACATGCAAAAAGATTTTGGCATTTGCCCACAACCTAAATTTAATGCGGCTCAAGATGTAAATATCATTGGTTTAAGCCTTTGCAGTATATTAGAGACAGCAACTAAGTTATCAGCATTTGTTTTTATATAGTTTCCTACAGAGACTGAAGAGACTAATTTCTCTCCCCAAGCACAGGAATACCAGATGGTGTCAGTCAGGTAGAACTGCCGGGGTGTGTATGAACAGTCAAGAGACGAGATTTACTTTGGAAACACAGTAGGGAACAACAGCCAAAACATCCCTTTTCATAATTGCTTGGGCAGGAAATTTCTCCTTCCTTCTTAATCTTCCCCTGAGCTCAGTACAGTGGTTGGGAGTTATTTCAAATATATTGAGATCCATCTTTAAGTTTAAAAAGGGAGGTTGGAACAAGGACCAGGCTGAAGGTCCTGCATGGGGGGGCTTGAATTCCAAAAACTTGAGCAAAATGAGTTCTCATAAACTATGTAAACTTTGCTTTTCCATTTAAAGGCTTGTGATAGATGAGTAGTCAGAAGAGCAGGCATAAGATCTTTCTGTCTCTAAAATCTGTGCATATATTCAAGTGCTGGCTTCCAAAACCACTTTTCTGTGTTGCAGCAGAAATCCACTCTGATTGTAGAGTCTTGGTAGTTTTGTATCAGAGGTATTTGTAGAGTACCAAAGATGTTCCTGTGGCAGGGGGTTGGGTCAGTGAGAAGCTGATCATGAAGCCAGTCACTCTTTTCCATGACACATGCACTTTGTTACAAAGTAGTGGCTCAGGGTCCCATGCCGAGGAAGAACAATTCTGGAAAACTTGTAAAAAAGAGGGAATAATTGACTGGACTTGAAGCACGTCCTCCCTCACATTTAGATTTAATTCTTCAGAGTATTCTTGTGAGAAGGGATTACATGAAAAACCATGTGTTTTCCAAGACATCGGTTCATAGATAAGCATAAAAAATTGGAATATACAAATCATTTGCATAGCTTTTCCCATGACAAAAGATTTGGTGAATCTCCATTCATAGAGCACTTTGTGTGAGAGTGTGAGGCTGCTTAACCTGGTCTGGCAAGGTCCCTTCAGCTTTTGGTCATAGCTCTGCCCATTTCATCTGTCCATGACCCATTCTTGACCAACAAAAAGGCTGTGATTTCCCATCAAAGAAACTCAGTCCAGGACATATCTCTTTGTGCAGGTGTAGAACACAGCAATCAGAGCCCAGCCTGGTGGCTGCATGGTGATGATGTTTGAAACAGATTGCTTTGTTTCAGTATCCTCTCTCTAAAACGGCATAATGCCAAGTTAAAAAGAATATTTTTAAGTGGAAAATGAAACAAAAAAAATCAAGTGAATAGTCATTTTTTCTGCCTCTTTAAAAGGTTAATGTGTTAAGGAAAGAAGTATTTCACTTCTATGTAAAATGACTTTTTCTAATTTTTATGTTTCTAATTATAATTCAAATATTTAAGATTTTCTCATTTATAAAAGATCTTGTAGTAACATGACAAAGGGGAATAGACTCAAACTAAAAGAGGTCTAAATTAGATATTAGGAGGAAGTTCTTGCCTGAGGGTGGTGAGACACTGGAACAGGTTGCCTGGGGAGGTTGTAGATGCCCCATTCCTGCATGTGTTCAAGACCAGGCTGGATGAAGCTCTGAGCAATCTGGTCTAGGGGTAGGTCTCCCTGCCCATGGCAGAGGGGTTGGAACTAGGTGATCTTCAGAGTCCCTTTCAACCCAAGCCATTCTATGATTCAATGATTCTGTGATTTTAGAAATGTCCTGATTTAGAGCAAAACATTAAAAAGGTCTCAGTGTTTTTGTTTCTGACCAGCTCTAATTATTTATGACATTATTTGCAGCTATATATGGGCAAAGCTTCTTTATTTTCAAGCAATTTTGTCAGGTCTTTAAAGGAAATTGAGCGAGATGGGCCTAAGTTCCAAGGGGTGTGGAGCCTGTGACAGCACTGCATGGGACAGCCTGGCCCTGAACTGCAGGACAGCTGGTTTGCTGTCCATCTGCACCACCATATTCTGACACTTGAGATCCTGGGACACCGAAACACAGTTTGCTGGAGATGGTTCCCCATGACCCACCCCACGGCAGTGGTCCTTTCACACAGCTACTGGCCTTGAAATTCCTGCCTCCTCCTAATTTCCCTCTTCCCCCAAAAGAGAATTAGTCCCAGTTTCACACCCTGAGTAACTGCCCGGATGATGGGAAGAGATGGAACTTGGGGTAGAAAGTCAGGTAACAAGTGGCCTTTGTGGTGGATCCATCACAGGAGTTTGTCCAACACTGCTGCAGGGATTCTGGGGGGGTTTAAGCTGAGATTAAGACTGCTGACTGTAGCCCAACTCTGTGCTGGGCTGGCTGCTATTCTTGCTGGCTGCTGCAGGAAAGAAGTAGCTGTTTCCACACCACTGCTCCAAAGCCCCTTGCAGCTATTCCGAGAGACAACAGTATCCTGTTCGTTATTGCAATAAAGTATACCCTAACAGGCACATGCATAGAAGTAGAACTGCTTTTCAAGTAAATGTGAGAAAGACAGGTCTTTCTGAGCAGGAGCTTTTCTTCCATTGACAGCTGTTCCCCACCTTGGAGGTTTAATCTATTCCAGTTTACCTAGAAAATTTATTCAAAGCCTTGACCCAATAAAAAAATTAAACCACAAAACAAAAGCAAAACAAACCCCAACCCCCTCAAAACTCCAGAGGGAAGCAGACTAGGTGATTCATCTCACTTCCAAAAACCACTCAATGCTTTGGCACTAAGTAGCGGTGTGCAGGAAGTAGGAGCTGAGGACCTTTCAGGAAGTTGCACACATACCTGGTCTCTGCTTCTGTTGCTTCCTGAGGACTCCAGCACTCATGGAGCCACAGCAAACCCTGAAAAACCCTGATATTTGAGGGTTTACATTGAAATTCTGGTTTCTTAGCAATACAAAGATAATTTCTTTAGACCTTACCTTTATTGGCACGAGGATTTCTAGTTTTGTCAGTAGCATTAATCACAATATTTTGGAATTTATTTCAGTAACTGATAATTCTGCTTTCAGATCTGAAGTGCAGCTGAAAGCCACACTAAAGCAAAGAATGGTTTTAGTGATGGGTGAGAAAAGCAGGGATTACCCAGGCTACTGGAAAAACTTACTATATCCTGCAGTTGAATTCCTCATGCAGTCAAAGGGGAAAGCAGAGGCTTTTAGTGATTATAGATTAGCCTGGCAACAATAACTTTAATTATGGTACAGCCACAAGAAAATTCTCAATCCAGTTCACCCTTCCTTTAAAAAAGTTGGGTTAGATTTCTTCTGACAAACGTATATTAAGGATCTTAAAAACAATTCAGTGTTCCATTTCCTGAATGGGACTGTAATCTTGTCAAAAGTAGTCATTGCACTCAAAGGTTATTTCTGTCTTGTTTTGACACTACAGATTTAAAGAATGAGATCATTTCTGTTGAATGTCCAGCTGTGTAAGAATCTGCATCTCTATTTAAGAAGCACAAGAGGAAAACACAGTGTCTTTGCCAAAAAACCAATCAGATAATAAGACTGCATTCTGTTTAATTGGGAAAAAAATCAGACATAATGGGATGTGTGGATGAATCAGTACTGCCAAGAATTCCTGGGACCCAAAAATTGTTTAATCTTTAAGTGACTGCGGTACTTTGTGTGGAATTACTTTTACTTCTTGTACTGTATTTTTCCATCTTCATACGTACAATATTCCTAATATGCTACATTTTCATGCTGTACTAATTTTACTGATTTTATCACAAGTCTTATGACCATTGTTTATCTTCATCATGTCCACTTCTGGAAGTGATACAAAAGGTTATCATTCTAGATAAAGTTTTGTTTCTGATCACACTAGCTACAGGAAAAAAATTATATAAGCATGATGAACATCAGCCTAGAGTTTGCACAATATTTCTGTGCTACTCATCATCTGATGAGTTTTTATAAAGCTGGGGACAAGCAGAAGAGCTTATGTGTTTTAGATCCTTACAGAACACCCGTGGAAGTTAAGCAGGAGTTGCAACTTACAGCAAGATAATTATTCCAAATTTTATACCATGAGAAGTTGAAAGAGAAATGCTATGGGGTTTGCTCAGTGGTTAACATGCAGTCACTGCTTTCCTGATGATGGACATTTTGAATAGAATAAAATATGGTCACTGTATTTCCAGAGAAGTTATATTTTCCCTCCTTTTTCTATTCCTTTTGATTATTTCTTATTTAACCATTGTTTATGGGCTTTGAAATTAAAGGACTACTATAAGAGTTTGAGATACAAGAATTATGGTAATTTAAACCATTTTGGCATGTTGATTGATTTATTATGATGTTTGCATCACAGAGTGAGTGTTTGATTATGGCAGAAGGCACTTTTCCTTTATATGAGGTTGTTCAATTATGAATTCTGTGGTGGCTCTGGAGATGGAAAGAGTGATTGAACTTGAACAATAAAGGAAAAGTCAGACACTGCTAATGCTGTACTGGGATGTGGTAAACACAGACCTCACAGCAAAGCAAAGTACTCACACAAATATTACCACCACATCAATTCATTATTATTTAGAATATTTTCAACCAAAATCTTAATGTTGATAAATGAAAAATACTGATGCCATCCCTGCTGATGAGTCCTTACCCTTCTGATGGGATAGGGAGCTTTACTATGATTGCTGAAGACAGAGATACAAGTCTTACATTTGGTCTGCTTTGATGATGTCTTGATGATTTGCTACGGTGACAAACACTTATACAAGGATATACTGGAAATTAGGCAGGATTTCCATCACACACCCTTGGTATTTTTATAACTAAAGTGCAGTTGAAATTTTAAAAAGGTTAAGTTTCACTGAATATTTTTATTATGTTCCTACTCTATACACTGACAATTATAAAACCCCCTCTACTTGAGGAGGCTGATCCATTTTCCTGTTCAGCTGTCGCCTATATGAACTGAATTTTGTATCTTGATTCTGCCACTGTCTCCTACTTACAAACTGTCACAATGGAACAATCACTCTTAAATTCACAAAAGACTTTTTTTTTTTTTGCACAACCTTAAATAATGCCAGTAACTTTTAGCCATCTAAGAGGATACCAACCACCCTTGATGTTACCTTCCTGTCCTGATACTTACAGAGCATGTAGCATGCTGAAGTGCTTTTCAGCTCCTTGTTATCACACACTGTTGTATCACTACCATGTTAGAGCCATATCTTGTGTCTGCTTGACTACAATGCCCCTCACGTCTTTCATAACTTCTCCTTTTGGAAAGGAGGGCAGTGAACCTGTGGTGAGGACCTGGGCATCGCCTGCCAGGTCAGGCCCCTGTCCGTGCAACACCATCTCCAGCAGTGACACTGGGAGATGAAACAGGCATCTTGGCAGCACATCTTTGTAATCTGCTTTACAAGTCTGAAGAGTAGCTAGAGAGAGTAACTTGGAAGTCCAAACAGTCCCTTGATCGTTTGTGGTATACTGGTGTAGCAAAAGAAATAGGAAGAAGTTATATGTATGTATACACCCCCCCCCATATATATATATATATGTTGTCAAAGTTCTTGATTGGAACTGTGTTTTTTTCCTAACAGTTAACTCCAAAAATTGCCTTGGAAACAACACTAATCTTCCAATTGAAGTGAAAAAGTATAACCATATACTACGATAGTTAATGTCTCAAGAGGGTCTTTGGTTGTTTAGACCGGAGAAGAGGAGGCTCCGGAGTGACCTCATCACTCTCTACAAATTCCTGAAAGGAGGTTTTAGCCGGGGGTGGGGGTGTTGGTCTCTTCTCCCAGGCAACCAGTGACAGTACAAGAGAACACAGCCTCAAGCTGTGCCAGGGGAGGTTTGGGTTGTACTTCAGGAAGAATTTCTTCACTGAAAGGGTGGTTAAGTATTGGAATAGGCTGCCCCAGGAGGTGATTGACTCACCATCCCTGGAAGTGTGCAAGAAACGACGGGACATTAGTGCTTAGTGCTAGGGTTTAGTTAGTATGGTGGTGTTGGATCAAAGATTGGACTCAACCTTAATGATTTTATGATTCTATGATTCTACTCTATGATAAATTATAGAGACAAAACTTAAAAGCTTCTTTAGCCACAAGAGGAAGGCTACACAAAAATCAGTCACACATAGGAAAGAGAAGGCTGAAAGGGATATTTTTCAATTTGATGATCCATGTAAGTTGAGAGCAACTGCTGCCCAAATGGACACCACACTTGGTCCCAGCCCCATGCCATTCCTCACACTGGAGCTTGTCTGACCACCTGGTGCCTGAGCTAAAGGAACTGAAATAGCAAAAATGCACTGACTTGTATTTTTTCAGTTGGTAGCATTTTCTGTTGGTTTAGATTTTTTTTACCTGGCCTGTGATTGGATCAGGCAAGTATCAGCTCAAGGGCTAAAGCCAAGGGTGGGTAAGAGAAAGCAGGCTGCATTTTGGCAGCTTTGCTGTGTTTGAAACCATACCCTTACACTCACTTCTTTGAAAAGTGTTTTGTTTTATAGTCCCAAGATCACTGATCACAAAATAAGAATATTCCTCCTCTAATTTAATTTTTTAATAATCTTCAATGAGTGGGAAGTAGTAAAAATTGCTGTGGTTGTAACTACTGTTTTCTGCTGTGTAAATTTGTTTATTTCTTCCTAACGCAAATAATGTGAGAGCCTATAGGGGCAAGAGCCTTTACAAATGTATTTTATCTCCTTTTTCTTTTTCATGGTTTATGCCTTTTTTGAATAATAGCTTTTAAGTTGGCTTTTAAGAGGAGAATGATATACAGAGCAATTTTGATTAATGTAAATCAATTTAATTCACATTGTTGTATTTTTATATGTCAAACACTCTTTTGAGGTGATGGATAGTTTCTTGCCTAGTCAGTACTGATATTCTTGTCTGCATTTCTTCAAGGAGTGGAGTCCTATTTGTGTTTCTCTTCCTTTTCTTAAAAACCATCTTAGAAGAGCCATAAGGACCACATATCATCTTAAAATCTAATATCTTTAGCTCTGGAATTTCCAGACTGTTTACAGCAAGGATATAAAGAACAAGCCCAAGATGAGCATACCAAGCACAACTTGTACTTTCTAGGCTGGCTGCATGCTGGAGCTGTGATCCTTTTAGTCTTGTACAGATTTTGTTTTACAGGTGTATTCACCCTCACCAAGTGCAAATTCTTTCTGAGGTTCCTACCCTGTTCCATCCCAGTCCACATACAGCTTACTGTGAACTCTGCTGAGAATCCTCCTTTCCAAATTAGAACAAGTTGTACCAGTTGGTAACAGCCACCTTACCTGCATGAACAATTTAAACAATATTTGTGTGTATTTCTGGCTTAACTATGACCCCTCCTGAAACTCCATCTTTGCAAATGAAGGACTAAAGCATTGCTTAATATGCTCTGTATATTACAGTGAGAAGCACTTTAAGCCTGTTTTTAGATCCTCTCATGAAAGTGGAGTTGGCTCTATAGATCTAAAATTCCTTTTAATGTACATACCAGCTTGAGTACTTAGCCTCAGGCACCAAGAATTTGCTTCTGTATCATCATAACTTTCTGAAGGATTTCTGAGATCGCAAGTCCAGCACAAAATCTTCCACAACTGAATGAAAATAAAGAATATTTCTGACAGAAGATAGAACAGCCCCTCAGTAACGTGTTTTTTTAAGCTGAAAGATTTTTTTTAATGGAAAGAACAATATTAATTCAGGGATAGATAGATAGATAGATAGATAGATAGATAGATAGATAGATAGATAGATAGATAGATAGAAAAGAGATATATGTTCCGGCATTAAAAAACCCCTGCAAGACTACGTATGCAGGTATTTATTTGCTCTTGGCTCCGCCTCGCCGTGTGAGGAGCAGAGTCACGCAAGGGCCTGATACAGCAGCGCCTCTTAGTGATGGAAGTCACTTCTGCATTTAGCTACTACAGGAGCAGGAATATTTTTGCTTACTTTTCCTTTCACTCGATTCCCAAGTCACTAACATAGCAGACAAACATTTTAACTTCCAACAACTTATATCTGAGAATTATTGTTACTATTCAAGATATAATTCTTGTTGTGTTTATGAATAGGCATGGACTTGCACTGCAATCTCCTGTTCTGATCATGGGTTGACATTTCTCTTTTTATTTTTTTAGCTTAGATATACTTTTAAAATCTGAAACTCATCTATTAATGATTACCAAAACAAATTCTCATCTTAAATCTACTAAGGTGCTTTTTGATTACGAGAGATTTGATTTGCTAATCAGTTGAATTTCAAAAGAGATTGCAATCTGAGTTCTCCTTTACCCAGGAAATTTTTATACCAGCTTAGCTGACTGAAATTCAATTGAAGCCTTTTATTTATACACAGGTACAACTTTTCAAACAACTTTTGCAGCTTGCTGGGTTTCAGTCTGATGGCATCATTTACAAGTGTGGTGGAGACCAGCTTGTTACTGGAAGACTTGATCAACATCAGTTCAAAAGACTCATGAAAGTGAAAAAAAAAGGATACAAGAAGACTGGAAGGCACTAAGTGAAACTCATTTAACTCAACATGGTCTGTACAACAAAAGTTGATTCTAAGTTCTCGACACAGATTAATCCAGTTAACTGAAAAAAGGCACATTTCTTATTTTTAGAGTCACAACTGTAAACCTTTCATAACGTCCAGAATATTTCATTGGGAAGGACTGGTAGCCTGCATATCTTTCTTCCTATGCTCAGAAATAGTTGATTTTCTGCCAAGTATGTTTGGAAAAGAAAAAAAGTGATTCAACTGGTCAAATGGGGGACTATGATAGTGAAGTAAGTATGTAACTCTGTAACACATGTGGCACTAACCCATGAACAATCCTAAAGCCTTAAGTAGTTAATGCTGGCTTTCTTTTATGCTTTTCAAATCTTTGCATTAGAGACTTCATTATGGGTTGGTTTAGTGTTTCCTCTGGTTCCTTATCATCTTTGTGAGACTCATTTCTATCAGATTTCTTTATTCCCACCCTCACGTCGGTGCTCCTGTCAGATAAGCTGGGTCAGGTCCTTCCAAGCAGCACCGAGGGAGCCCCGGCTCTGCGGGCACTGCTCGCTCTGCCGCTCGGCCCCACGGCCGGCACATGGAAACGGCCCTTCTCCCTGCTTTTCCATTCGGGATTAAGAGGGAAGAGGTGGCAGGCCATGAGTTTTTGAAGCTTCTGTTAAATTGCAGGCACATTTGGTAGAAGGACAGGGGTTGTAAAGCAAATCAGAAAGCAAGGGCATCCTGTTCGGGGTGAGAGATCTGATTTACAGCAGCATTTTGGTTCTGCCAAAGCGCTTCTCCCCCAGGTATCTGAAACCAAGGGAGAGAAGCAGTTGCTGTTGGAGGCCTCCAGAGGGAGATCCTGCCCATCTGAACCTGAGTGCTTATCTACTATCTTAATTCCACGTGAAATTCCTGAAAGTTTCATGAAAGAAGATGACCAGAGCGTGGAGGGGGAAGCTATAGACATCGTGGCTGAAGAACCAGCTGCAGCACGAGTTCACTTTGAATTGGTGGTGAGAGCGAATCTTACCTGCAAAGAACATCCCAATCCCTCCAGTCATGGGAAAAGCTGTAACCAGAGTTCACAGACTTCGTAACCCCTTATCTGGACAACCCTTCATTAGGCCCATAATCATTCATCTCATGAGAAAGCAATATTAAATTATCAGTCTGGATATGTAGACCATATTGAATGTTAGCAATTCTTTACACAGCTCAAATAAGTGTACAGAGATATGGAGGAACAGCTGTGATCACTAAAAGATGGTTTCAAACCAGAAGAAAATCTCTGGAAAAGCCAGAAATGCATGTGTTTTGAATTCAGGGAGTTAAATTCATGAGCGTGTCATTATATCTATTTAAATAAAAATTTGTTATAACAATGCTTTTGAGATGCCATTCTCTTTGGATGACTGCTGGTAAACAACCACACCTTTTCCAGACTGTTACTTGTACTGAACTGGCATAGCAAAGGCATAAATTGCAGCAGACTAAGTGGGAGGTGATGCTGAGAAGCATTGGCTGCCCCTGACCAGGCAGAACCACAGTTCTGCATAACACCTTAGCCATGATGGCAGTCAAAAATTATCAGAAAAGATGTGTGGGACCAAACATCCTCAAGTATGGCAATAAGCATAACCAACTAATGTTCTATATCAGAGAGCAGTACTAGAACCGAAGAGCCTCAGACTCTTTTAGGGATGGGTAAGAGCTGATCAAATCACACTTAACTGTAGTAGACAAAGACTTAATTTAATCTACCTGGTAGTTGTTCACTATTGTCACCAGTAAGGTGTTTGTGTCACTATATTTGTCCTTTGGATCTGGAATAACTACCGGTCCTGACCGAAGGTCCCTTTCCCACTTTTGCCACCAGGCTCAGCTGGGGAGTGAGATGGTGAGAAGCATTCCCTGAACCGCCTGCCCTGACTGCGGTGTGGCAGCAGAGCTCAGCTGCTGCAGTGTTCATACCAGCTCATTAAAGGAGCACTTATGGAAGTTTATCAGCTAAAAACATTGAAGAAATTGAAGATGATGGAGAAAGCGCTAAGCCCTGATATGTGTGCCCCAAAGGACTCTATCCTGATGGTGTGCTCCCGGCCAGGGTAAGGGTGATCTTAACCTGCTGCATTTTTGTTAGAGATTTCTAAAGACACTTTACTCCTAAGTGAAAATATCCAGGTCTTGCAGGTTTATATGCATGGCTTCACACTCTCTGTCCCACTGCCTTGCCACTCTCTACTCAGTGTTGGTGAGACTCCATCTGAAACACCCTCTTTTCTTTCAGGAGGTTTTCTTTGGTCCAGTCAGGATGGATTCAGAGAAAATGGAGGGAAGGATGCCAGAATTGTTAAGGGTCTACACCTACAAAGAAAGGTTAAAGGAGTTGTACTTGTTTCACCTGGTGAGAGGAGGATGAGGAGATGATGAGGTAAGGATGAGGAGGTGATGAGGTAAGGATGAGCAGAGTGATGAAAGGGTAAATTCACTAGGAAAGAGACAATTAGTATCATGTGGAATCCCAGACATATCCATACAGTTTAGGCACAAGGCCTTAATGATAACATATTGCTTAGTCATAAGGAGCTTGTGACATCATACATCTACACTGATTAAACAAAAGATATTTTCTAGTTGTCTAATACAACACATAAGGCAGCAGATGACACTTCAGAGAGAAAAAAAATTTCAATTATCAAGCAAGAATAATGTAGAAAAACTGCTATATTAAAAAAAAAAGTAGAATGCAAAGTTTGGCAAATAATTCTACAGCTAGAATTGAAAGTAGAACATTGAAAGCATTGATTAAGAACTTGTAAATGTTTTAAGAAAGTCCTGCTTTGTGAAAATATTTATTTGTCAGTAGGTTTTACCACAAAAAATATTTGATACTGATAATACTCCACAAATCACTCTGTGCTCTTGTTGTAGAAATACCAAACCTCAAAATGAGGCTGGTGGAATGCAAAGTCAGGTTAACTCCTTAACTAGTCTTCCATCTAGCGTTCTTCATCATCTTCATTTTTCCTTTTAATTGGTGATCACCATATTTATGTCAGCCAGGTGGCAGCTGGGTTTTGCCCTGCAGTGCCAAAGAATAGTTATGCTGCTTTGGCTTCCTGCTTTGATACTTCTTCTTGCCAAGCATTTGATCCCTTAATCGTGCTGACAGTCGGGGCCGGTTTGAGTCACGCTCTTGTGAGAATATTTCTTGAAGATTTGAGTATTACTACAAGATCTGTCACAGTGTGAAACGTAGTGTGTTATATTCCTGTTTAGAAATGACTTCTCTCAAAGCTGTGACCCTGATCCTGCACATACAAACACACACGAGGGCGTTGATACTGGAATAACCTCCCAAACCACTGGAAGTATCTCAGGCATAAAGCTATCTGCATAAGCATTTGTTTTGAAGTTGTTGACTGCTGCAGACAAATGTACAAGATGATTATAATACAATTGTGTACATAATACAATCTGGCTTTAGTTTAATGAGGTGAAAATAAATAGATGAACAAGGTTCTTTTACTCATGAGCTCTTGAAACGTGTCCTCAGCATGTTTAAATCCATTTAGAGCAGAGTACCTGGCCCAAGTATTTCATAACTTGGAAATGAAAGGGATTTATAGAAAAACAGGAGTGAAGTGCATCAGAACACTGAAACTGATAGGAACAGAGGCAATATTTTTCTCCCTTCCATAAATATGAAGAACATGATGAACTGAATGGAAAAACACAGATATTTATCACCATCTTACCCCAGGTTAGGCAATCACAAATGATCAAGTAAATTAAAACAGTAATTTGCCTATGAATCCTGCTTTCTTTATGTTGGTAGAGAGTGAGCAAAATAAAATATTAATTAATTATAATTATAATTAATTTAAGATAATAAAAATTAACTCATAATGAAACCAATAAATTCTAATAATTTAATAATTATTGGGACTGTGATTACTAAGTCTGTTTTTGGACAAATATAGCCAGAGACTACATCTGACTGGTAAGGACTGTAGGTTGCAATGCCTTGCTTGTGGCAGAGGTCCATTTTGCTGGGTGGTAATGAATCAAGCTGAGGGTTGACTGGTTTGGACAATCCTTCTCCCAGTAGAAAGTGGTATATATCAAATGTTTGGGCTTAGTATTTCTAAAAATATCACTGCATTTAAGCATATAGGAACAATCAAGTGTTACTCATTTTGGAAACTTCAGTAGTCTGATTTCTTTAATTACTGAGAAAAAGAAAATATATTAATTCCAGTATTGAATTTCATTTTATTGGACTAAATGAATGCGGTTTTCCATGAAGGGATAAGGAAACAGAGATCTGAAACCCATTCTGGTTTGTGTCCATGAGTCTCCATCAACTGTTTCACCTTCTTCTGACCCGAGTGCCATCACTAAGCTCAGGGTACTTGCCCTCGATCGCCTTGTACTGAGCGTGTTAGAAGCCAAACATTACTGCTGAGTGAGCCAGAAAGAGAAGTGAGGAAAGAGCAATCTTGCATAGGAAAGTACAATCCTGAGGTTGTCATGGCCTGAAAGTGCAAGTTTCAGTTAGCGAAACCTCAGCCAGTGTCCCGTTCGAACTCCTCCTGACGAACTTCACACAGGGAAAACATGGCTCTTCTGCAGCCTAAAGCCCTGTTGCACTGCAGGGTGCTGATGTTTCGCTCGTAAGGAGCACTGCCCTGAGGCTTTGATGAGCAGGGCACCCTGCCAGCACAGACACTGACGGAGCTGAGCTATCCTTCTGCTTCCAGCTTCTTCCCAGCCCCACCTTACAGCTCTGCAGGCAGCCCCTCGTCACCACTGGACCTCACGCAGGCCCCCATCAGTCCAGTTGTTCTTGATCTCCTCGTTCAGCAGCTTCTCATTGAAGCTGCACAGAGAGGGATCTGTCATCTGCCACGGAAGGTGAATAAGGAGCAAAATCCGAGCGGCACTTGTGCTGTTGTGCACTTGCCCACTCTCTCTCTTACACACACAAGCACACACCTTGAGCATCTCTCTCTGAAACCCTTTTCCAAGGCTGTCATACTGTACCTTTAGCAGTCCAGAAGTGCTGCTCTGCACTGTTGACCTCTGTCCCAGTAACATTATGATGAATATAGCAACTTTTTTCTTGGCGGAGTTCCTGTGTGATACAGTAGATAAATTACATCAATCAAACAAGCAATCCACCCATCCCAAATGGACAATAAAAAACTGTAAAACTGATGTATTGAACCAGGCCAGAGGTCCATCTATTTCATTAGTCTTTCCCTGGAAGTGGCTGTCACAAGGTGCTTGGGAAGCATGTGGTGATTCTTCCCCAGTTCACTGCCCATTCATCAGTGATCTGTAACTGACTTGCTGAGAGGGGACATCTTTCTTCTCACTGTAGCTGAAGTGTTTTTCTTCCATGAATCTAATTGCTTTATGAACATGCATAAAATTTTGCTATCTATGACATCCTCTGAAAGTGTTCTGCAGCTTTTTGCTTTGGAGGCTTGCTTAATTTCAATCTTTTTCTTAACCATACTAACCTTATTTTATTAAATGAAAGCCTGATGTTTTTCTTACTTCTGACTAGTGAGTTGTGGTGGCTAATTTAAGGAAGGTAAAGAAGGTACTGGGGAATTTAACAGGCAAGTAAGTATTAGAAAAGGTGTAAACACCCATGATGCTGAAAATTGTTGTGCAGCAATAAGAAAAGAAATGAAGGGAAGAAACTGAGGAGAACTCTGTTTAGCTTGTGAAGAAAATTGCTTTCCAACAGTGCAATGTATTCCTATTTAAAATATCTAGTAAGAGATTAGTTTTGTCTAAAAATGGACTGGACTGGAACCCTTAGGAAAGACTGGGTAAGGACACTTCTGCATTGGCTCCTAGATCCTTTCTCTATCTGCAGTGAGTTCCTTTATGTTCTTCCATACATGGGAACCAAACTGCACCTCCCATGGTTGTGTCCTTGCTCTTTGTGCTTTGGCGTATGCCCTAGTTTGGGTTTTCTCCATCAGTTTCACATCAGGGTTATAAAAGAATCATAGAACATTTATATCTAATCATCATTATATATTAAAGGAGGAAGTTATAAATCCATTTATTGCTTGTCCATTTTATCTCCCAGTATCTAATAAAGCTAGTTTAGGAAATAGTAGCAGAACAATTCTCTGGTCAATACCTGCAGAGCATCAGCTCATCTGCCCCTGGTGCCTGTCATCACAGGCAGGCAATTGTCCTTCCTTGCGTCCCCTGGTCCTTCAGCCCCTGGATACACATGTGGCAGTGGCATGGAAGCAACTTTTGCAGGGTGTCCTGTGCTGTAGGATTTTGCATCTCCTCCATGGTCTCTAAGGACACACAGACAAATGCAAGAGAAAATAGTCAGGGTTTGAATCTGTGTGGATTTACTGCTTAATAAAACACCAGCATTTCTGGACCTCAGATGCCCAGTTGGATTCCCAGAATGGAAATCTAAATAAGTTGGTAAAAATAAACAGCAGACAGAACTCAGTGCATTAGGTCTAATCCCGACGATAGCGTGGCATGGCCTCATTTCACACTGGGAACTGGCAGAGGTAGCAGATAAGGAGAGAGTGGTGACAGATGCCAGTTGGCACCAGATGAGGAAGCTTGGGTTTATAGCCCACACTGTGACTTAATAATGGCTACAAAAGAGGACACACAGACCAAATTGTATGCACTGGTGAAAAAGCTTCTTAAAAGTCAGTCCTGACAAATGAAAGCTGGGGTTTTGTGTGTTCCAGCGTAATGATTATGCTGAACAGAATACATGTGCTGCTGTGGAGGCAATTGCCAAAAACCTTTTCCAAGGTTCCTTTAAACTTTCCCTTCTCTACAAAAATCACATAAAATAGAGTTGAAAAAAAAAATTACCTTTCTGAATGACTGTGGCTTATGAGCGCAACTTTTCAGTCCATTATAGCAAAGAGTGATAACTGAACAGAAAACTGTGTTGGGATTCATCAGCCACAGACTGTCTTTTTTAAAATTACTTAACCTCTACACACATAATTTTATACTTGCTTTAGGAAGTGGTGTGCTTACAAATAGCTGACCAGGAGAAATTAAATGTCAAATGTCAACATACACCTGTTCTGATCTTTTTCAGAGTAAACAGGGAAAACTTCAAAGTATTCATTCCTTACCTTGCGCAGGATGAGGTGCCCTGCAGGGCAGATTCCTTCCCTGCTGCTGCTGTGTGGCTGTGCCTCTCACCCACATCATAGTGTAGTGTGGGCAGAAGTCTAGCATGGAGTTTACTTGGAAATAAAGGCTTGGAAGTGAGGTGTGGGACTCAGGGTGTGGAACTAACTGCGACAAGCTATTACTAAAAGCAAGACAATGGGGGATTTGTATAGATATAAAAGCATATATATAAATGATTTGGAGTGAGATGTTGAGCAAATTGTTTCATCTTCTTATGATGGTTCAAAATGAGGATAATTATACTCACCCTATTGAGTAAATTAATTAGAGATCTAACATAGAAGCACAGTATGTTTCTAACGTGATTATCCTCAGGAGGATAATCAAGGAAGAAAGCATATCAGAGATATAACAGGAATGGGAAACAAAAGGAATGTCAGCCCTTGGTCTGGTGCCAAAGTGGCAGAAATTCCTCTGTGTCCTTTAGATAAGACTGCCATGAGAAGTGCATCAGGCACATTCACAGCTCTCTTCCTCCTTCATCAGTGTGGACTCATACACCAGTGGTTGTTCATGTGTCAGTAAACTAAATAGAAATGGCATCTTCTTCATTTGACCATGTGCTAACTCCAGGATAGGTCGAACAACTTCATCTTTCATCTTCTGATCTTCAATGGGCAGCATGTGCTCCTGTGAAGACAGTCTGCCACTGACATCAGATATATGATGAGAGGGGGATATTTGATATACTTCATACCAGTGGTAAATCCAAGGAGGATGTGGGAAGAAAGCTGAAGAGGAAGTCCAAGGTTTGGTTTTTTAATAGCCTTCAAAATACAATACAATATTGATATAGGGAGGAGTCTGTGCTAAATGAATATGTTGGGATCTGACTAATGTCTACAATTGACACTGATCAGGCATCAAACAGGGGCAATCAGTGCCCTCCAGGTACTGAAGACTGAATATAGCCCAGGAAGCCCTCACAGTAGAGCTCAAACAGAAAAGCAGGGACAAAAAGAAAGCCAAACCTTTTTGCAACACACTACCCTCCATGTTACTCTTGGTTTCATTGCTCCAGGTTGAATGAGATTTAAACAAAGTCTTTATTATTTCTCCATATAATATGTAGCATGCTAACCTCAAAAGCTCGAAAAAGGAGAGTAGTTCCTGGTTTGGCTCTGACTGACCTAATCTTCTAATTCTTTTTCTGACATAATACATTTAGTTATGAAATACTGAAGGTAAAGTTTTGGAAAGCATTACAGTACAGCTACAACTACAGTTGGTAACCACTGTCAGTAGAGTGGTTGTGACAAGTACCTGGCTTTTTGTTAGCATGGCAGAATTTCAGCTCTTGTCACTGTTTTAGTGAAGTAAGAGATTTGAGCATTTCTGTATTATATAACTGGCTCTAGAACCAGGTCTTTAGTCAATAAAATTTAATCTGCTGCAAACCATATTGTCAGCTGGCAAAGTTCTGACCATAATACAGGACTTGGCTCAAGTAAACTGGGCTCCATCCCACCAACTCTTAGCTGCTAATCCTATTTCTTTGCACTGCCTTTGCAGCTGTGTCTAGAAAAATAGACAAACGTAATGAGAGGAGATTGTCCATCTCTGCTCATTCCTCAAAAGAACACCTTCAGTTCAGTTCCCTAATGATTCATACTTTTTGTCAGAATACATGGAAAAGTGTCCTGACATTAAATCATTGTTTGAATTTTTTTTTTTTTTTTTTTTTTTGGTTCCAGGGTAAAAGTCATCCTGCAATGGGTTATGAGAAATAACTACAGTATTCTGGGCAGATTTTTCTGTGTAGTGATAAATATCCTTAGACTGCTAAATGCAAGACTGACCTGTTTTCTTTTCTGTTTTCTTAAAATTCCATTTGGTTTTTTTTTTCAACAAGGTGGACAGAAATTTGTTTTCAGAGGTTTCTTGGTAGCTGAAATTCCTTGCTTTTTATTTTATGTTTTATTAAAGGTGTGCAATAATCCCTCTACAGTACACTGCTGTCAGGTTCAATTGCTTAATTAAGTTACTGTGGTGAACTTATTAGAACTATAAGAGTTTATATCAATTATCCATAGCCAGCCCACCATTAGCAATAAAATATTAGTATCTTATTTTGAAGTCTGAATGCTACCTTTTCGCTAGGGGGCAGAAATAATAAACCGACCTCGTAACTGAAAATGTTGGCTCCTTTTGATGGCCCAGAGTCAGTCTTCTCTCGGTGTCCATGTATGTATGCCCTTGCTTAACTATGACAGTAAACAGATGAAAAATAAACTAAGAAATAGGAAACTGTTCAGCAATAAACTTCATAATGTGGTGAATAACTGAATGATGGTGAATTACAAATAGTGTACCCATATGATCACTAAATTAGGCATGATTTGAAAAGGATATGGATATCCACACAAATCACAATATTTGCTAAATATTGTTCTAAGCTTGCTTGTGGCTATATGGCTTTTCTCTGGGATTGCAGCTAAGTTGGAAGTGAGCAAAGAAAGAACATAAAAATTCTTGGTAGGCACATCATTAATCAGATACTATCACAAGAATGATGCAGGTCATGTGCTCTTAAGAGCTCAAGGAAATAAAACCTGAGCATTGAAACTAATAGTTCCATTTACCTCGGGCAGAGGTGTCCAAATCCAGAAAAAACCCCAAGATTTATTTTCTTCCATAGTGGTCACATCTGATTCTCTGTCCACTGCAATGGTAGTGCAGGGGATTCTCCCAACAAGCTGGAGCTGTTTTTTGGTAGCAATAGAGGCTTTGGGATCAGAAAGAGAATATTCAGCATTTGGGTGGACTTTACATATATTTAAGACCCTTATTAAAATTAAGATGAAGCACAGTCTGCATAGCTAGCCATTGTCAATAATAAATCAGCTCTAACAAGTTAGTTACCTGACATACAATGTTTCACACTGCTTTTTGTGTCTCTCGTTTTACCACAAACTTCTTGTGCTTGCTATAAGGATTTTCACTGCTGCAATATTTAGTTGATATAAATTAGTCTCCTTGAATTAAGAGGGTGTGAGTACCAATTATAACAAAATATTTCTTGAATGTTCTGTGAAAGCATAAAACAGCTGTCCATATTGTGCAATAAGCTGCTGGTTTTGTCTCTATGCTGGTCTATACTGTACTTTTCTTGCTTCAGATCATGTGTATAATTATTCAAAGAAAATAACCCAGGTTGCTGGAAATGACAAGTCCATGTAGTTTTTCAGGCATGAAGTCAGTGTTCTATGGTGCACACCACTTCCAAGTCAAGAGCTGTCCACTCCTGTGAAGCACTGTAGGGAAAAAGGGGCTGCATAACTGAGAATAAGTCTTCTTTTAAAAGCTAAAGAAAAAATACATCACATGTAAGATCCAGACGTGGTTGTAGAAGTATTTCAAAGGGTAGGCTACATTTAGCAGAGCCTCTGAGGCAAATTCCATCTGTTTCAGTGGAGCTGCACAAGGGATGACTGACTGGTAGCTTCTAGGCAGGACTGGGTCTGCCTTAACAGTGGGCCAGGAGAAATACCCCTCTGCATTACGAGCAAACGATACTGGTGATAGGTGTAGTCTGACTATAAGCAAGGAACAATTTTAACACTGAAACCATTCAAAGGTTGCAGTTCTTTGTTCATTTCTGTCAATTTTGACAACAAGACAGGATATTTGTGCTCTACTTATGACAAGAGCTAATGCTGAGCAACCCTGTGGCACTTTATACAGGAAGTGATACCACAATGACAACATGACTCTCTCCAGCCTTCTTGTGAGCAAAGAATATACACATCTATAAATGGCAGGTGCTGGAGGTGAACAGGAAGAATAGAGCCAGCTTTCCCTACATATTCAGAACTGAGGGAAATGCTTTTTTGTATTCTCCCTGCAAAATGGAAGCCCAGTCTGAAGGATCTTCAGGTTCAATGTATTATATATCAGGCACTGCCAATCATTCGTCCTCTTGCTTAATCAGTAGTCACTTAGGGGAGGCCTAGGCTTAATATTAGGAAGAGGTTCTTTACCCAGAAGGTGGTTGAGGACTGGAATAGGCTTCCCAGTCACAGCACCAAACCTGGCAGAGTTCAAGAAGTGTTTGGACAATACTCTCAGGCACATGATGTGTCTCTTGGGCTTTTCTTGTGCAGGACCAGGAGTTGAACTCATAATCCTTGCAAGTCTCTTCCAACTCAGGATATTCTAATGATTCTATGAACACATTTTTAACAAGGAACATATAGTCAACATTTCTCTTCAAAAATCAGTGTAAAGCTTTTAAAGGCATAAAATACTGAGTTGGCTGAATTTGAATAGAAGTAAGGTAGAGAAAATACCCATCCTTAGTATTTAGTTTGATGATTTAACACCACTTCAGAATTTAAATTATTTAAGCACCTATACATTAATTTTTTAACCAGTTACCCTGAAGACTGCTGCTCATATGTGTTAGAAAGAGGAGAAAGATTTTGTCCACATAGTACAATGAAGTTTTGTAAGAAGCTTCACACCTCTCTCTGACTAACACAGAGAGTAGCATTAACATTCCACTTCTGGGTTATCATTGGCAAATTGCAGACAAATTCCACATCTCTCTCCAGATCTTCTCCTCACCAGTCATTGAACTGGCAGAGAAATGGTTTGTGCTGCGGACCTGGCACATGGCTGAAAGGAATTGGTGAAGACCGGAGATAGCTGGGGGCTGTTTCTTCAGCAGCACGAGCCTGTCGTGAGCTCCTCTTGAACTGGCTTTAATATCCCCGTGCAGCACAAACACTCATGGAATGGAAATTGAGAATGCAAACCTAACTTCTATAGGCATCACTTGCTGAACAGAGTGCAAAGAAGTATCCCACCTTTTATTATTGACTAATAATGTAAGAGAATGAAAAGTCATATTTGTACAGAAGGGAACAACAGTCTTGAAAACACCAACCTTGAAAGTGCCTGTAAGACAGCTGTTAGAGTGAAGAACAATTATGGTGAATAACATTCTCCTTTGTGGAAAGGCTGTGACTCAAAATGTTCAAATACCAAATATATCAATGATGCATGAACTGGCATTACGATTGCCAGGCCATGACTGGAATAATGGGCTACAAATATTTCCCATCACACTCCTAGCATCTCACATTATGTGTCTAAGAAATTAAAAGCTCAGATCAGTTGCACTGTTTGCAAATATTTGCCTGAATTATCCATGTGCCTCAGGTTCTTCATCACTTAAATACTAGTAAACAACATGTCTACATCAAGAATTGCTTTCTCTATGTACTGAACATGAAAGAAATGTGGAAATACAAATGCTGACTATTTGATTTGATAAAGTGCATCATCCCTTCAAATGCACAGTAGGTTTCCTCTCTACTCATTTTATTTTCATTTTTGTCATTGAAATATGTTCACTTTTACAAGATTGCTTTGTTCTTTAAGTATAATATCCACAGATGATCTGCAGACTCCTTTGGTAATGACCTCAACCAAGTAAATTAATATCTGAAATGGTAGGTACACAGCCATGTCAATCATTTACATGCCATTGTTTTTATTAAGAATAATCAACCTAATTAACCCTTGCAGGACATGACAACAAAGTGCTTACAAAACACAGAAGGAACTACTATAAAATATTAATTTTAGGCTCTCAGTAACAAAAATGCATAAAGAATGCTGATGGAGAATTGCAGGGATGTGATACAAAAGGGGAAATTTACATCATATTAGAAAACCCATCAAAAGACTTGATGCCAGATTTTATCTTGTGGATTGAATTTTTAGAAAAAAAGTTAATGGTTCTGGAACATGCTATAGTTCTCCTAATGGATGATGACTCTGCTCCTAAAGCCTGTGTCATGTCTGTGAGTTGTCTACACAGGACAGCGATCTGTGCTTGTTACTGCCTTGCAGCCACTGGATTTCACTGTCTAGCCCATTGCCATCACTGGTGCAGGGAGCTGTGACTCATCCCAAATCTGCCTCCTTCTACCAGCCCTCTGCTTCCCAGGGGAGTGTATCCACCTTTCCCTGCCAGCACTGGCTGCCCTTATGTATCAGTAGGTGATTTCAAGGCATCACATTCATTGGACTCTCTTTCCAAGACTAATTTCTTTTTCAAATCTCTGGCTGTAGTGACGTCAAGATGATAGAGTCAAGCAACACTGCCTAAAGTTAACTTGAATGTTCCTGTATGAAATCACTGAGAAAAGCCCACAGAATTTGAAATATTGATGAAAATTCTATAAAATGATAAATAATTGTTCTCGTGGAATGTGCAAGGAACAAACGGCACCAAAGTATCAATGTAATTTAAACAACTCACCAGTGTTCGTGCACTTCTCTGTGTCACTGGAAGATAAAGCTCAATTTTGACAATTAACTGGCAAAAGTTAACATGAACAGTTGAATGGTCAGTATTAAATGGCATTTACCTTCTGTATCTCTTATTATATTTCTATCGCCTGGGCATCTGTGATGATTCAAACACACAATACCTAAACAAACAGCTATGTTTTATAATTGTACCAGAAATGACAGCTTGTGTTAATATGCACTTCTAATAGAGTTTTCACACAAACAAGAGATTTCCTTATTTAGACAAAGGTAGAAGTTTTATTTATGTAGGTGAATAGTTGCATTGAATTTGGGAAGATTATTTATTTGCATTTAGCAGCCCTAATGCTGCAGCCACATGGTGCTGAGTGTGAATGGGGATCCTGCTGACCCAGGTGCAGCACAGCCTTGCAGTATTGACAGCCAAGTTACAATACTAATCTCATTTATGTAACATCTCTTGTCTAAGTACCTTCAAGCACTTTACGAATGTTAACTAACGAGGAGCCTGCCCATGCTCTTTTTGAAGTCAGTGGCAGCTTTCCAGTTGTCCTCAAAGGGAGCAGCACAGGCTCTGAGCCTCATAATAATGCAAAAGTAGGTTAAGGATCTCTGTGTTCACTGGAGAAGAGAGGGATAGTGGAGCTGAGGAACAGAACCCAAAGGGCTTTTCTCTAACTGTAAGGCTGCCTTTCTCTGGAAGAAACTGTAAAATAATTTATTGGTGAGACCACAAAAATGAACCATAAAGAAGGAGTTGCTCACAAAGGCTTAAGCTATTGTTGCCTTAGAATGTGACCTTTTTCTTATTCCAATAACAACAACTGGAGACAAAGCTGGGCTTCTGGGATATCCCTCTCCAATGGCTGCAATGGCCCTACAAAAAGCTGCTCCTTGGAAAGGCCTTTTTCTTTCTCTCTGAGGCATTCTCTACAGAGGTATATAGGATTTCTAGAAGTCTAGCTGCTTTGCTTCTACATTTTCTGTGCCTGTGAATGACCTGTTTGCACATCAATGCTCATGACATCTTGAGCCACAGTAAGCAATTTTAGAAGGAATGAAGTCAGTAAGTATCTGCACTTGCACTCAAGTGCTTTCCTTGTAGCTGTCCTGAGCACTGATTCCCATTTCATCCAAGTGCTCTGGCATCTCTTCTTCATTTAAATTCTCACAGTCAGTGGTGCCTCTTTTGTATCATGTGCAGAGGTCCTCATGGAGGCACGAGGGTCAGGACTCTACCAGAAACTGCAGGCTTAACCATCCCTTTTGCAAAGATAAATAGCATTTAGTGAAATGGCACCATTTCAACAGTAGCTGGAACACAGTCATAACAGAGGATGTTATCAGAGACAATAAATGAAAGGGGAGGATTTCACAGCCTAATTCAATGCTGCTTCAAAACAAGAAAAGCTCCAACAATGTATACAAAGAGAAGGAACCAGAAAAGAGCCAGTAGTAATGTTCCTCTAGTCTGCCTATATTTTAGAAGATTGAATTAATTTTTTGTGAATGAAAATGCCAGGGAGCCTACGGCCTATTTCCGGGCAGCTCTCCATCAAACACCCATGCAACACAGAAAATGTATATGAAGGCACTGGAAGTTCCTGTGATGCCATGCATGTTATCGTAGTAAGTTCCAACAATATAAATTATCTGGACCAGATTATCTGGACCTTACAGAAGACATCTTTACAGAAACTTGTCCCTGCTCAGCAGTGTTCAAAGGGAAGAAAATCTTGTACGTATTAAGCATCATGTTATGATTCATCCACACAAGGGAATTTAAATGGGCATATTTTGTGGGTACAGACAGGATCATCTTCCTGCCTTACCAGTCACATCATTTTTTTCTTTTAATATATTCTAAATGGCATCAGCTTTAGAGATGTAAAAGTTACTTATCTCTGCAACATGACACCCCCCGCCCCAATTTCTGGCCACATTTCCTGCCTGCCTCCCAGTTTGCGGTCTGCTCACCATCCGTCTTCATTGACTTTTCCTCCACATCACTGCAAGATTAGAACACCACGGGAAATTAAAGGCAGTGCATATAAATCATGTTTATTGTTGCCTCAGATAGAGAAAGATAACAAGAATCAATAAAAAAGGAATGATGACTCACAGTTTTATTAGTATACTCAGTTTTTCATGAGCTGAGTCCTCATAAAGAAAACAGCTTAATTGGGCCACTGAGATCTTGATGAATTCATATATTCCTGGCTATTTATCTTCTAAAACCTCTGTTTCTGCTTTTCCATAACACTTAAAATCGTGAGGGAAAGAACTTTGCTACTCTCAGAGAACCTGACAAATTTCTAAAAGCTAGAGATGTTTGTGAAGGCAGAATTAATCTTAGGCATTGTATCTGAAGCAGGGAGGTGGTGCTCAGATCTCTGAGCAGCCTTAACTGGTGAGGAAGTGAGCTGCCAAAACAAGAAACGTATCTGGTGGTCCAGATGACTGAACTGTTGTCCTGTCTTCTACCTTCACAAGGCATAAAACCCCCCATTGTTAATGGAACTACAATGTCGGTATAATTACAGGGTCAATGTATCAGGAGAACCTTATTTAGACCATTCCTCATGATTTTTGGCCTTTTATCACAATCTTTGATAACTTATTTCTATGAAAAATTAATTACCATATTTAAACTTACTGCTAATATTTTTTTTCTGGAAAATGTTATTCAAATATAGTTTAACCTATGCACATCAGAATATGAAGTTCATACGATCACCCCTAAAAAAATCAGATTAAAATGTGTTTTCTTTCTTTCAGCATAGTCCTTAACCATGGTTTTCTTTCTGCAGCAAATGGGAGGATTTGTTTCCTTGACTGCTTCCTACACTTTACCTGCACCCTTTTGAGTTGTTGAATCTGGCTTTTATCCTGCTCCCAGAAGTAATCATTTGCTCTCCCTAACATTGTACAATAGCAAATAATATATTATTTGATAATACAAACCTCTTTTGCTTGAAATGGTTCATCTCTAAGTGCCCTCATGAAAACAAATCTTGATAAAATCACAATTGACAGACAGTTCTTTATTTTCAGTATTTTTCATGTACAAACTCTTGATTATTTTGGCCAATTCTTTCTATCAACCTTTCTTATTTTTCCACAACAAAGTTTAGGGACTGCAGCTAAAAAGCTATTGGTTACTAGATTAAATACTGACTTGCAGTGCATTTTGTGCAAAACAATTTGTCATAACTACATCAACAGCCTAAGAAAGGGCCACCAACTGGCAAACAACCTGCACTCTTGCTTAATACTATAATAAAAATGACTATTAGAGTTACATTCGAAGATGTTAATAGTGGAAAATGTTAAAGCTCATCTGAATTGTTTGAAGCATGCACTGGACTTTATGCTTAGGACTTACCTGCCTCATGGGATGGAATCAGCCACTGCCTGGTGACATGTTGTGATTTATGTCAGGTAGAACTGGAAACTCATGAAAAACTCATTGTTTTTCAATCCCATTTTATATATGATTTTTACCTAAACTTACAAAACAAAATTAAGAAGTTATTCTAAAGGCAAAAGCAACATTTTCTTCTTAAGTGTAGGAGAGTTCAGTAGATTCCTCTGGCTGTCTGACAGTGGTTTGAAAATGACTTAAAGGGAATTGAATGGCTGAAATGACTCCAAACATACAGCATTTATTTAATGCCAGCAAAGGAAGTGTACAGCTTTGTTAACTTGATCTCCATTCTCTTTGCTAAGGATCCAGAACATTGCCAATGAAAAAGAAAAAAATCTTGTAATGCCAGGCAGGACAAGCGAACACTGAATTCTGGGCTGTCTATCTAATCCAGCATGCTGAGTGGCTAATTCAAAATAATGCAGAAATGTGTGAATAGTAAAAGTAAAGAAAACGTTTAAAATACATATAGCAAAGTAATAGCAAATGCACTTCACTGTAGTTAAATTGTTGCACTTAGAGCAAATGACTTGTACTGATTACTTTAGGGCACTGGCAACAAGTGAAGAAAACAACACACAGATTACTTAAAATATTGGAAGCAGAAACAATGCCAGGTGCCCTGTAAGGGCAGTTCCAAGTGCAGGCCAGCAGTGGGAATGGAACTTTAAATTTTGAGCAGATGAAGGAGCATATGAAAGGAAGTGTGCTCTTCAAGCACACAGTAGGTATCAAAGTACCCAAGTTGAGTTTTACTGACACTAGAATAAACTAGTGAGTTCTTGAAAATCTTTCCAATGGGAGTTTTGAGGGCAAACAATGTAACAGTGCTTATAAACTGATGTGATTAATTGATAGAAGGAGGGATGGGATTAATTTATAGAGTGAGGTGGTTGTCAAATACAGCCAGAGACTGGCTTTGCAGAGGTGGCACTGTTCCAGTGTTCCTCATTTACTTTCTTCTTCAAATTTCCCATCTCAGAGCAGATGCAGTTCTAATATGAAGAGATGTTGAGCCCAGCATTCTCAATGACACAATCAGTGTACCTTGTCGCTTTCTGGAATTTGACAACAACGACCACATCAAAGAAATAAAATGAAATAAAATGCTTTCTGCCTTGTGTTTACAGTGTCCTGCCCTATCAAACCTTTCCTGCCTGTACAGTCCTTGCCCCTTGTCCTACACAGCCACTCCCCAGTTCCTTTAACTGGGTTTTAGTTACATAGTGAGTCAATGGGTTTAGTAAATCAGCATAAAACATTGCACACTTTTATTATACACATGCATTACCAGATTTGTTTCATGTTGTGTCCAAATTTATGATTATTTACATTTTCTTGGCATTCTCAGACTAACTCTATCAATATTTGTAAAGTACTATGCACTTGCTGTACATGTGCAATCAGTAGTAATTACAATTGTTTATCTCTAAACAAAAATTAGCTTTTAGATCTATATTCCTGACTGATCTTGTGTTCAATCTAGAGGTTTACTTCAGAGCACTAGAGAGAAAAAAATAATAAGGACAATAGTTTTATGCTGGTGTCAAATGATCATTATTAAATCATATGTTAAATTAAAGAATCTCAAGCTTATGATTGGTGGGGAACAAAGATGTAGTCACATAATGGAAACATTTGCTGGATGAATCAGGATGATGTGGCTACTTGGTTACCCTCTGCCATGCATTTGCTAGTTGCCCTTGGGAAGGACCCAGGCTGCTCCACAAACTCAGGAGAGTGCCTCTCTTCCTGGGAGGATGCAACAGCTATACAAATAAAGAAGCTGTGCGTTCAGTTTTGCTATGTTTAAAATCTTGCTTATGGGCAAAACCCAAGCATTCCTTAGAAGTAAAGGTGAGAATGTATTGTTAGCACAATCCCATCCTTGAGCACACCCCAGAAACCGATGCCCAGCTGGGCTGGATGTGAGCTCCCGCTCACACCTCTGTTCAGACCACTCAGGAAGCACCTCTGTGCTCTATATTTGCTTTGTGGCGTAAGGGCAGCCTGACTCGGGGTGCTCAGATTTCATTCCTACACCTGCTTCGGCTGCTGTCCCCACTTCATCCCGCTCATTTGCGCTGTGGCTGCAGCAGAACAACAGGCTGCTGCGATTTAAGCCAGTACATCCTTCACTCACCATCCCCAAATCTCCTGCTCTTTGGACAAACTTCCCCATTCTGCTGCTTCCCTGAGGCAGTGTTGTACAACTCTGTGCTTGGTCTACAGCCTCTCGTTACCGGGGGCTGCCCCAGCCTGCCAGCCCAAGTCATGCACGTTCCTGACATGCAGACGATCCGTAGGAAGAGTGCAGTCAAATCCTGGTCAGATCCCGGCAGGAACACAACGGGCCCCATGACTTCAGCTGATATATTAAGCACATTGCAGCAGTGCCACTTTGAGGGGGGTGCACGTAGCAATTCGAGGGGAGCATCAGGCATATGGCACTAACTTCCTGAAAGGCAACGGATCTGAACCATGCCTGCACGTGCCCCAACTTCCAGTCTTTGCTAAGTAGAGCCCAATAAACAGCTTATATTGCCTTCAGTATAGAACTTTCTGAAATCCTCTCTTTTTTTTTTTTTTTAAGAAAGTCACTTTTTCAGAGGACAGAAAAGTGGGAGGAGAGTAGAAGGGCATTCCATGGCATGCTACTACAACAGAAACGTGGCCAGTTGTTGTAACATGCCATCTGGAACAACTTACTTAACAAACAGTTCCCCACATGCTAGAAGAATCACTGGGGGCCATGATGCACTAGAAGAAATCCTTCCATGCTCTGAATGAGTCCCTCAAAAATCAAGCACTGACTTTTCTACCATTTGAGGAATGTTTCTGTAAACAGGGAGGAGATTTCTGGATAGATGGCTACAGTCTCCAGATAGAAATGGAAGGTTTATGGATAGAAACGAAAAGGTTTATGGCTGCGGCTTGCATGGATGACTGGCAACAGGAGAGGGGTCTATATACACAAACTGAACAATTGTATCTCTTCGAATTCGTGTAGTGTTGGGTTTTTTTAATTGTATAATAATGCACATCTCAGCAATTGCCACAAAAGGTTAAAACACTTTAAAGTATGCAATTATGTGTATAAATATTCAAACTGCAAAAAGGCTGGTTTTGTCATGGTTGCAGCACTTGCAGACAAGTACAGTCAACTCATATGGGAAATAACTTTCAGAAGCAGTTGACAGCTTATGCTGCATTACTTGGTTTGAATGCTGCCTCCAGCCACGTATGGGATAAGGATCTTGTGTACTTGTTGGCCAATTTCTTAACAGTAAGGCATAGTTGATGGATCTGCTGTTTCAAAACCCATGAAAATGACACAGCACTCTCCCCAACACTGTCTCAGTGAGAGCTGAAGAACTATTAAGTCAACCATCTCCTTAAACCTCTTTCTCCAAGGTTAATGTATATGAATGATATCTGTTTTCCTAGAGGGTTGTCTCCTAGATGAAGATGGTGTGTGATAAATTCTGCAACCTGTACTTCACTAACAATCATTGTCATCATCATCTGCATAAGCATAATGATTGTGAATTAGTGTAAGGAAAAGTTTTAGCAAAGTTAAGTTGTGATTTATCTTTTCAATTGTGCATCTGCTTTAGTGGGTGCCATTCGTTTACATGAAAAGTCATCAGAGGTCTGTTCTGCTGGTCTGTTTTAGATGAAGGCTGTTCCGGGCAGTGCAGCAGCCAATGCTTTTTGGCAAAGGTTCCTCTGAATATTCAAAGTCGTAGAGCTGTATCATGGGAGGTCCTGGTGATAAACTACATACAACTCACTTCTGCCCCCTCTGCTGTGGCAGGTAAGCCATTCTTGGGGGAATGCTGGCTGGGAGGTATAATTCAAAAAATAGTTACTTCAGCACTCTTCCAGATCCATATATAAAGTAATAATTGACAAATTTAAGGGAAAAAGCACTTTAGGCAATGGATTTGGTCAAATAATAGTGCAACTTTTGTTCGCGCTTCTGTAGTTCAGAAATTTTCTCACTGTACTTATATATTATGTGTTCATAAGGCTATTCTAAAACTTTGCACAGCCTGAAGAGGATGTTCAGGTCATGCTGGCCTTACAGCTCCCCTCTCTTCTCCATTCAGGGATCTCTAAGATATTTATATCACCAGTGGGTTGCCCAAGCTCTAAGAAAATCAAATAGACCCAAGGCTAAGGTGTTAATTATTTAGACATATTAATGCCAAAAGGCAAATCACTACCACTGGAAGTTAGTAAGCTTGCAAAGGTGATTTAAACAAAACAACAAATAACAAAAGCCACTTTCTCACAATATGATCTGTTGTCACCCTGATACATTTAACCAGAAACCTCTGAGATCTGCTGAGCTCAAAGGGGAAATGACACAAAATTAAATTTGCAAACTGTGATCCTGTAATATAGAAGCAATTAATTTTAACATTGAAAATCCAGGTCTTGCTATCTGAAAAAGAGTATTGGAGGGACTGGTTTTTCGCACTGCAAACACTGTAAAAACAGAGGAGCATGAGCACGCAGTCACTACAGTGTGAGGCCAGGAAGAAATGCACCCCTTACCCACATTAAGAGGCAAAAAGTCACAAAAATTATTGCAGGCATGGGGGAATTCAAACCCTGTCAGGGTTCTTGAAAGGTAAATCCTTTTGTGGACATAGACCAGAAACACTCTGAACGTCGGCTCAGTGATGAAGGTCCATAGACAACTCACACAGAAACAAGAGTATGTGCAAGCCCCAGCACTGGCACTTTGGCCAGGCTCTAAGAAATGGCTCCTACAGACACAAGGACACATGATCCTTATCTCACAAATTCTGCTCCAGGTTCAGAGGCAGGCATCCCAAATTCCTCTGAATGTTTGGTCTGTTACTTTTCAGAGAACGAAAAGGCAAAGATGAGCATTTTATGAGATGCTTGTGTGACCTCACATAGTGGCCATGGCCCATGCCAAATGAAGAAGAGATCTGTGGGAAAAGAAAACCCTCAAATGCAGTAGAAATTACAAGTCATGCTCCAGTCCTAGCATTTCGCAAGTTGAATTTTGCCTTGTTTGCAGGTATTACCACAGTTTAAAAGTACATTTACTTTTTCTTAGCAATCTGATGGGGTTCCTTAAATATTTTCTTGACCATTTTGTGCATTTCGTACGGTTCTCTTTTTAAACATGTCATGCTCCTCACCACAATAATTAAATGCTTGCCTAAAGAAGTACAAAAATTAATCTATGACAAGATACCCCAGGCAGAAAAACAGCCACAGACAGTAGAAGCTTAAGCAAATATAGACCACACAGCATGAAAGAAATGAGGACAACGTGTTGCAAGGTATTTTGCAACTTAACACTATACATGGTTGAAAGCAACTACTTACTAAAGTATCTGTAAAGGGCAGGGAATTAAACAAGTTCAACTAATTTCAGCTAGTGCTGCTTGGCTTAGGTCAACATTGCTTAGGTGACTGTTTTATGACTGGGGAACTCTGTTACCTTTAAACAACTAAAACCAAAATGTTCTGCACATCACATACTGTGTCAGGTTGTTTTCAGACCATGTCAGAAGATGACAGACCCAGTTGTCCCTAAACTCTGACAGAGAACTGTATGTGTGGCAGTAGGTTTCGGCTGTCCAAGGAGGTGGGTGCTCACTTGTTCCAGAACATGTTGAAACAGAGCCTTCATCCAAATGTGTGCTTGTGAATGTTCCCCAACAGTCTGCTAATCCTGCAGCACAGAGGAATACCAATATTTGAGTTTAACTTGACTCTTTCAAATAATGCAATCAAAGGAATATTTGTAGCCTATAACTAGAACAGTCTAAAAACTAGGTAATATTTCAGTTGTGTTCCTGATGACATGGTTTAACAATTGAGTCTTATAGTTTATTTGCAAAACCAGTCCAGGGTAGCCAATCTCTACCATTTCTTGAGTAAGACACTATACACTTGAGGTAGATTATCCTGCTCTGAAAAGCCCACAATGTATCAGATTTTCAACATCTGTACGGCTTCCTTCCTTCCTGCTTTATCTCCTCATTAGTGCTGTAATGCTTCTGCAGAAAAAGTCTGTGCATTGTTCCCCAGAAAGAAAACATGACTTGCAGACATAAAGAAGATCAATGTTTTTAGTGCTGGTTTGTTGGTTTTTTTTTAATTCACAGCAATAAGCAAGAAAGTCAGAGTCTAGTTCAGTAAAGTGCAGGCTTTGGAGGATTAAAATAGCCTCTAGCTTCAGACTAATAAAAAAGCACAAATCACTTTCCCAAAGGGAAAGGATTGTTTTATTGGGTCCTGTAGGAAACCAGAAAAGCTCCTCCCAGGAAAATATAGTGAAAGTTCCAAGCAGCACAGCATGCACATGGCTATTATGACCTTACATAAGTTTCAGAAAGCATATTGGGATAACAGCAAAAAAAAAGCTTTGGACTTTCCAATTTGCAGGACAAACCCAAGTATCTAGATAAGCAAGGGAAAGAATTATGCAATTAAACAGCATAGACTTTTACGTGCCTTCAACACAAGCACATCTGTCAACAGGCTTTTTCATGTCAGGTAAAAATGACATACATAGTCTTCTGTAGTGCTGCAAAATCAAAAAATGAATTTTTTGGGCAAACTTCCCCATTCTGGTGCTTCCCTGAGGCAGTGTTGTACAACTCTGTGCTTGGTCTACAGCCTCTCGTTACCGGGGGCTGCCCCAGCCTGCCAGCCCAAGTCATGCACGTTCCTGACATGCAGACGATCCGTAGGAAGAGTGCAGTCAAATCCTGGTCAGATCCCGGCAGGAACACAACGGGCCCCATGACTTCAGCTGATATATTAAGCACATTGCAGCAGTGCCACTTTGAGGGGGTAAAATTGTATATATAAGATATTTATTGTAAAGATTGAATTGATTAATATTTTCTGTGGTACATGATGCAACTTACACACCTGTCTGAAGCCTCAATGATTTAACTGATTTTCTTGGCATTTCTCTCTTTCTACTGTAAATTTTTTGAGCAGGAACCATGCCTTTTTATTTATTTATGTAGAACCATCATGCTGGAGACTCTGCTACTCCTCTCCCATAACACAGTTTAAAGAAAGAGGCTGTCAAGGAAGCAGATGGCTGAGAAATAGATGTCCAGTCTTTATCTTCTTTCCCAAATGCACAAGCACCCATCAGTTACTGAAAAAAGGAGGGAAAGCCTTTGCAGTTTTTCTGGACAGACTAATTGCATGCTGGCCAAAAAGAGACTATTGGAGCCTATCATAAAAGGAAAAGGAAGTTGTTGAATCTTTGCTAAGGCCTATACACCTGACAATCCGGAGAATTCAGAGAAATGTCTGAATTTTTAAAGAACGGCTGTAGAATCTCTTATCCAAGGGACAACCTGAAGCTTAAGTGTGGTGTGTCTCCAGGTATGTGACATGCCATTCCCTACAAGGAGATCGGAGGGGAAATAAAGAATACAGAAAAAAAAAAGAATTAAAAAAAGAAAAAAAAAGGAAGATAACTTATTCCAGAGTAGGTATAACCACGGCTAAGAATAAACTGCAGGAAAATGAGTGATTTACCTGAGTGCCATACCTAGCACTAGCCAAAATCTGCCACCGGTCAAGACAATCCCAAGATCCAGAAAATATATGTGAGATACTAAACAAAGATTCAGTAAAACGGTGGAGAGAAGTATCTTCGTGCTACTTCCCCTTTATTTAGTGATATTGTTGCACATCTACATAAAAGACACAACTTGCAATTTCTTGGACTTGGCAGCTTAATGGAGTTCTTCACACACACATTAAAAATACAAGTCAGTGCATGGTTGAATAACAGGGTTTCCCAGCAGGCTCCTTGAATTAACAGATTTCAACAGAATTGAGAAGAATTTTAAATTGCTTTTTCAAAGGTCTCTCTACAATTGAAAATCCCAATCTGCATGATGTCTTTTAGCAAATTAATATAGAATGCCAAAAGAAACTGTTTAAGTCTCCTCTGCAAGCATTTGCCTGTTTGTATTGTACTCCTGATATGCACAAATCCTGTATCCTTGAATAGAAACTCCTAGCCTACAATGTATCTTGAGGTTTTACCTGGCTCCTTATGCTCTTATGCTCCATTTGTAAATGACAGAATTTATCTCAAACCTTTATGACTACCCTTATTAGATAGAATCACAGAACAGTAATAGTTGAATCACGAAGAGAGCTCATCAGAATGTCAAGTTCAGGCCCACCCTGCTCAAAGATTAGCCAACTACAGCAGGTTGCACAGGACCTCATCCAGTTGGATTGCAAGGGTCTCCAAGGCTGAAGACTCCACAACCCCTGTGGGATCTGACCATGCTCACTGTAAAGAAGTTATTTCATATATTTAAGTGGAATTTCCTGTCTTTCAATTTGTGCCCATTGCCAATTGTCCTTTTTGGGCAGCAGTGAAAAATGCTGGTTCTGCAGTCTTTTACTGCCTTAATCCCTTCTGGTATTTACACACATTGATAAGATCTACTGAGCCTTCTTTCCTCCAGGTTAAACAATTCCAGCTCACTCAGCCTCTCCTTGTATGACACATCCATTCTGTTCATTATCTTTGTGACCTTTCACTGAACTTTCTCCACTGTGTGCACGTATCTCTTGTGCTGGGGAGCCCAGAACTGGACACAGGTCTCAAGGTGTGGTCTCACCAGTGACTCATTAGAGAGGAAGAATTACTTCCCTTGACCTGTTGGCAATGCCTGGATGTTTTTGGCTGCCTTTTCTGCAACTGCACGTTGCTGGTTCTTGGTCAACATTTTGTCCAGCAGGACCTACGGTCCTTTTGTGCAAAGCTGCTTCCCAGGCTTCAGTGTGTACTAGTGCAAAGGGTTAATCCTCACCTGCTACAGGACTTGGCATTTCCCTTTGTTGTTTATGAGATTCATGAACAAGAGTTGGCCCATTTCTTCAGCCTGTCGATGTCCCTCTGAATGTCAGTGCATCCATCTGTTCTCAACCTTGTATTGTTTGGAAACTTGCCGCAGGTGCACTCTGCCCCCATCATCCAGTACAGGCCCTGGTATCAACCCCGGGGTACTTTATTAGTGACTGGCCTCCAGCTGGACATTGTGCTCAGTTGCCGTGGGTTGATGCTGGCCGGACGCCAGGCACCCAACAAAAGCTGCTCTCTCACTCCCCCTGTAACTGGGCAGAGGGGGGAAAATTTCACAAAGGGTTCATGAGTTGAGATTAGGACCCGGAGAGTTCACTCATCAAATACCATCACAGGCAAAACAGGCTCAAACGTAAAGATATGAAAGTGAATTTATTACACTAACAGAATCAGAGCAGGATAATGAAAAATAAAATAAGCCCCTAGAAAGCACCTTCCCCCCCTCGACTCCCTCCTCCCAGCTTTACCTCCTACCCCAATGGCACAAGGAGACAGGGCATTGGGGTTTGGGTCAGTCCATCATGCGTTGCTTCTCCCACTGCTCAGGGAGAGGAGTCCTTCCCCTGCTGCACTGTGGGGTCCCTCCCCACAGGAGACAGTTCTCCATGAACTGCTCTGATGTGAGTCCATCCCACGGGCAGCAGCACCCCTCACACTGCTGCGGCGTGGGCCACTCCTCCACAGGGTGCAGTCCTCCAAGGACAGGCTGCTCCAGCCTGGGAGCAGGGCCCCTCTCTCCACGGGTCTCCCACAGGATCACAGCCTCCTCCCAGGTATCCAGCTGCTACAGCGTGGGCTCCTCCACGGGCTGCAGGTGGATCTCTGCACTCCCGTGCCAGCCATGGGCTGCAGGGGCACAGCTGCCTCACCATGGCCTTCACCACAGGCTGCAGAGGAATCTCGGCTCCGGCACCTGGAGCACCTCCTGCCCCTCCTTCTTCACTGACCTTGGTGTCTGCAGAGTTGTTCCTCTCACATGTTCTCACCCCACTTTGTTCTGGCTAAAATGAAAACTGCACCTCCAGTATTGTTTTTATTTTCTCCTTAAATCTGTTATCACAACGGCGTTACCACTACTTCTAATTGGCCCACCCTTGGCCAGTGACACGTCCATCTTTGCAGCCAGCCAGGGACTGGCTCTGCTGGACAGGGTGGAAGCTTCTGGGAGCTTCTCATAGAAGCCACCCCTGTAGCCCCTCCACTACCAAAAATCAGGCTGTGCAAAGCCAATACACCTGTCCAGCCCTTTGAGCCCAGCAACTCATTCAGTTTTCAGATGACCTCACTGTTCATTTATCCAGTCTGCACTTTGTCAGTTTGTCTGTGTGGATGTTATGGGACACAGCATCGAGAGCCTTGCTGAAGTCAACATAAACAATGTGTACCACTCTCCTCTCATCCGCAAAGCCAGATGTTCCACCACAGAAGGTTACCAGATTAGCCAGGCAAGGTTTTCTCCATTTATATCCATGTTGACAACTCCATGATATATTTGAAAATAATTTTCACGAGGATTTGCTCTACTACCCTCTCCCAGGGATTTAGATGAGGCTAACAGGCTTGTAATTATCTGGATTCCCCTTCTTGCCCTTCTGAAATACAGGTGGGATATTAGTTTTCTTACAGTCCCCAGGAACCTCCTCTGATTTACACGACCTTCCAGATGCAATTGAGAGCAGCTCCGCATGCATGGTTGAATCCTACCAAATCCTACTGACTTGTGTATACTCTATTTGTTTAAATGTTTCCTAACTCAATCCTCCCCTACTGCGGCTAAGTCTTCAGAGCTCCAGTCTTTTTCACTGATCTCCATGGCCTAGGATCCCTGAAAGCAGATCTTACCAGTAAAAACCAAGGCAAATAATTTAGTTCTGTGGTATGAATAATTCAGGTTTATTTATCTGTAATATTTATTGTATCTGTATTAGAAGTAGCAAGTGAATGCAGGCAATGACTGAGGGATGTCTCTTGAGCATCCTGCACCTGAACAATATCTGTCTAAAACTACTGTTCTTAGTGGTGAACCACATATGGATATTAAACGATGAAAAACTGTTAGAAGTAGCTGAGACATTTTCTTGCAGAATCATATTGTGATATTGGCAACATAAACCTAGTCTAGGAAAAGGAAGAAGAATGATAAATCTCTCACAAAACTGGATCAATATTTTAACAATCGTAAAAAAGCCAAATTCCTCCTTGTGAAAAGAAAATGAGGAAAAGATTCTTTTTTCAAATAAAATACATAACTTTTATACCAAAATACTGCAGATAATGCAAGAATGAAAGCAATCATCGTCATGCCTTCAAGAACTGAATTTTGAAGTTTCTGGTTGAATTCCTGTTATTGTATTGTTAAGGAAGTGGCCTTGTTCGCTGAGCTGAAGCGACACTGGAAGAGCTTCCTGTTTAAAGCAGCAGGGAGTGCAGCCCTGAGAACATCAATCACACAGTTCATGATATTAACTTGACTGGAGCATTGTAGGAACAGGGCTCCAGTCAGCTTCAAGGGTCCCCTGCAGTGTTATATACGGCAAGATCCTGCAGTTAGTATTTCTTCACTGTGACACAGTAACTCTCTAATAGAAATGGGTATAGTTAGGAAGACATGAAACAACTTTACAGCACTAGGGAATTGATCACTGGTTTAGCATCCTCTCTCTCCCTAGCATTTTTCAAAAAGGTGCAAAAATTGGAGAAGTCAATTACATAATAATGTACACAAAAGGTTCTTCCACAGAACAGGTAGTAATTGCTTAGCTTAATAACTAAAAGTTCAAGGCTTAAAGATTTATTTCCTTTGTGACTTTAAATTACCTCTACTGTTGTTATCTTAAAAAATACATTTATGAAGGCTTTTATTTTCTGGTAGCGATTTCCAAAAAATAACTACACACTTTAAAATTTATTGTCTGTTCTGCATTCTTTCACAAAATTTCTAGACAAGGAGATATAGTGGTCCTATGAAATCTATAATAGGCAATTCTTTACTAAAAGTAAATGTAATCATAATTGGTCAATAAAAATGGTAAAACTAGGACCAGGATAATAAAAAAAAGCAGCAATGTCAGACAGATTTGCCCTCTACAGCAAAGATCTGTGGACAAACCATCATGAAATGGAGTATTCTGACTTCCATAACAGTTTTGTTATAAACAGATTTTGTTATATGTGGACATAAACCCTAATCTTCAGAGAAGTGATGAACATGCTATCAACTTGAAGCAAGAGATGGAATACTGCCTTTTCATTCAGGCTGTTTAATCATTTATGGCCCTAAATATTCACCCCCTTCAACTAAAGTACAATTTAGAAACATTAAATTTACTGTCATTGTAAACACCAGTTTCAAAAATCATGGAGGGAATAACAGACAAACCCTGCTCCTGTGCATTGTGTAGAGGGTCAAAAGAATGAAGCACAGCAGGATAAATATATCTAATGTGATAATGATTTAACTGAACTGTCAAGGAAAAAAAATGAACTTATATGTATCAATTAGTACATTCAACTTAATAAAATGCTTCTTCAGTTTCCTAGATAAATTTTCTGAAAAATAAATGTATAGAGTGTTTCAGCTACACAAAGTACAATTTTAGAGAAAGTGCTCCTTGACTGAATGGTTGAACTTTTTGCAAATGGCTTCACTTGTGCAAGTAACACCACTAAAATAAATGGAAAACATATCTGAGCTTGTATATGACTTTAAATAACTCTCAGAAACCTGAACACTAGTATGCATCTTTGACTACTCTTCCCAGAACACTACTTATTAAAGTTTTGGGCATGTTGTTAGGAGGACTATGTTATTATGACTATTATCTCACAGATTTGTATTTGGAGAATGCTCATGCTCCATGTCCCCTTGTGCTTACAGAAGGATACTTAGCAGACAGGACATCAAGCAGAGATACAATGAACAAATTAAACCTCAATGAAGCACTTTTATGCTCAGTGGATGACAGTATGAGGCTCTTGGTCCGTTTCCTCTCCGGTCTGTAGATCTCCGAGTTGACCAGCCTGTCCTGGTGCTCTGCACACCGAAGGCTCATCCACTATGGCACATTGCCAGAGATAGCAACAGCTTCTCGCTGTTGTACAAAGCAAGAGAAAGGCACTGGTGAAGCAGGTGAGTCCTAGAACAACTGCAGAAGCATTCAGGCTCTGATCAAGTGACAAGTTCAATTGCATGGGCTGTTTCTGGCTGCAGCAGACAGGCTGGACATCTCAAGTACCTACTTCCTATTCATCATGTCACTCAACCTGATTTCACCACACACCACCAGTTCTGATCCCTAAAACGTCCCTCATGACCTACTGGCTGTCAAAGACAAGGCACTTCAAGCTGTGCTGACTGATGTTGTTGGAGCCAGAAGTAGCATGGAAGGAATTTTAAGAGCAAGAGCCCCAATAGTATGTGGAGAAGAAGACAGTAGGAATGACGGGAGAGGTGGGAACAAAGTGTTGTACATCCAACCTTATCCATTCTAGTGCTGATATGTGCAATTTTAATAAAGGGTTTAAAATGAATGGCAGACAATAAAACTAATAGAGCACATGAACATTGAAGATGTCTTATGACAAAAACTTACAAGATGTTCCAGAAATAGGAGGATAACTTAAACCCAAATGAACACACAAGACCAACACCAGAAACTCCCCAAGGAAAATTTCCTCCTTCTTACTGAATAGAAATATGGTCAGGATTGAACATGATAATGCATAAGAACAGCGAGAACCATCCCAAACTAAGTGGCAATGACCATATGGACTGAGAAAGCTATTTAGTGCGAGCCAGACCTGCAGTACAGAAAAAGAAAATTCCATAGTTCTTCCTTTCTCTCTTTGAAGTTAACTGTGAACTTGAAGCATCTGAAAGAACAACTTACTTGGTAAGCTTAATTTTAAATTGCATTTTTGTTATTTACTTTGCATCCCTTCGTACAGTTCAACCTTTGGTCTTAGAGTAAACTCACTTTATTCTGGAAGCTTATCTTGGCATTAAAAGCAACTCTAAAGCAACTATGGGATGAATAAAATGTATTATTATTTGAAAAACAATTAATCCAAATAAAGAAGAATCTTAGTCCTATCTTGTTGCACTCACCTAGGGCAAGTGGGAGGAACCTTGGGAACTGAGCTCTCTAAGCCACAAGGATCAGTTTGAGAACCTGTAATATCCGATATAGAGGAAAGTCAGGTGTCCCCTTTCAGCAAAGGAGACACGATACAAAGACAGCCCAGAAACCTGAGAAACTTGTAAAAGCTGTTATTTCCATGCCCTGTTGTTACAGTATGACAGGAAATTAAATTATATATTCACTGTACACTTATTTGTATACATTTAGTCCAAATATGGGGTTTTTTTCATAGTTAAATCAATGAAAAAGGTAGACTTGCCAGTTCTTTGCTACTGTTTTATAGTACTAGGCTCCTTGCAAGGTTATCACCAGCCTCTCTCATCAACTGTATCTACCAAAGTCTATAACTAATATTTAATTAAGCTCAAAACAACTGTTCTTGAACTCATAACTTAGTTTTGAAGTTCATTGCTTTTATTTCAGTTCTGAAAAAAGGGCTTCTGTTCCCTAAACGTTTCAATTATCAGAGTGACAATACCCCAAATGCCTGTGGCGCTAGTGGTTACATTTTGAAATTCTGTACACTGTTTGTAACAGTTTGTACTGTTTCTTCATAAACAATTTTTGAGTAGAATTTGCTTTTAAAAGGTAACCCATGTGTCAGAGTAATTTCTTGTTGAAGTCAGTTGGCTTGGCCTTGTCATGAAAGGAGGAAGTTCCTCTAGCAATGAAATTATAACTTCTAAGATCAGTACATGAGCGTTTACATTTACAGCTGGAACAGTAATCTTTAGTCAGTTTTCACCCATCCTTCTTTAGAAGCTCTGCCTGATTTTGTTAACAGGCTTTGGGTTGTAATTAAAAAACAAAATGGTCCAAGCTGAACGTGACTCTATGTTTTTGAGACACACATGCATTTCCCCATAAGAGAATTTCCAAGATGTAAGCACTTAGTTGATCAAAATCAGTTTTATGATTGAAACTGAACACTGCCTTAATAACAGAGAAGGTTGCTTGCTCTCAGAGCAGCTCTAAGACTAAAATAAGTCAAAAATCTGAAGCCAAATGTTCTGCTAAAAGAGCCAAGGGGAGATTTTATCTATCTTGTATCTAAACTGTGGAAAGGTATTTATATTTTTCTCAATAAGTAGAGAGACAAACAAATGTTACTTGAACTGGCAATCAAGAGTATCATCATGAAGAATTCCTACTAATATTAAGGAATCACACTGAGCACTAAATTACTCAAATAGTAGAAACGGCTAATTAAAGATTATATTAGTTCAGAAAACAGCTGATGCATGTGAGGCTTACTGTGCTGTGCAGAATATTTGAAGAGATAGCAAAAGACTGCTTTGGAGTAAGGGTAAGAAAAAAATACAAATACCAAAAATTCAATAGTAGATTTTAAAATTAAAAGTATTTCCATTTGACTGGCATCAACTATTGAAGAAATAGTCTCTTTGGAATGAAGTCTCAAATATTTCAGGCTAAGCAAAGTCAGATAGTCTAAATCAAGACTTTACTGTGGAAAAGTGGTCAGTTTGCTACAGCTAACACTGAAACCCATTTTCCTCTTAATTTATTTTGCTGAAAGGAGTTTCAGTAGTTGTTTCTGTTTTCTGACTGTGAATGTGTTCTCAGAATGGCCTTATCAAACAAATAGAGGAAAAAGAACTGTACACAATGGTGCATCTAGTAACTTTATCCCTTCCTGTCCTCTGCCACAGTGCTTCTCTTTCTGTTATTTTATTGTAGAATGTCATATGGGGAGACTGGTATTGTAAGCACCTGAACATCTTAAATTGTCATTCAAATAAATAAAGTTTACAGGAAGCCTCTAGTGTTTATTACTTCATTCTGACAGATTAAGGCATCTCTGTAGGGCTGAGAGATGTCTTTGTGATGATTTTTGTACCCAAGAACCGTAAGTATTTTTGGGACCATAAAAATGTAATCATAGAACATCAGAAGTTGTTCATGGTATTCCAGGCCCCTCTCCTGGGATTACTTAAAGCAACACGCTCTCCTGCATAATGACTGACAGACTTTGGTGGAATTTCCTCATGGAAGTACCACTTGTTGGTCATGTATATGAAAATATTTAAACCAGTAGGAAAGTACGTAATGTTTATTGAAAACTGTCTGATTCACTTGAAATTTTATAGATTCACTGCTCTCGGTACATCAGCTTCTGTGTATCACTCACCAGCCTTCTTTTTCACAGCATCATTTACCTTTCAGGACCAACTGCATTGTTACCTTGTCATTGTGATGCAGAACGTTACCTGTCGCCAATGCTTCACCTTCCCACACTCAGTGTTCTCATACAGGCAGGAAGTTCTCTGAAAACATCTGTAACAAAATGTTTCAAAAAAAAAAAAAAGAAAAGTGAAAGAGGTAGTTTTACTGCAGTGCCAGTGCCAGCACTTACCATACATTATATAGCAGACATTGAAGACAAACTACATTTTCTCTGGCAGAAATCGGTTATTTTCCTGTTACTTTCTTCTTGACCAACATTTGCATGCTTCACTATACATTGCAAATATAGATTTTTGGCTCTGTGGGGCAGGACACCTTTTGTTCTTCCATGTAACCAATCTCACCTACAAAGGGAGGGTTTCTACAAAGGGACTATTATTTTTTAACTGTGTTCAAGATGTATTTCTGTGATGTGTTCACTAACACACACCTTCCTAAATAAGAGCACAAGTAAATCTTCTCAAAACATCACATTTCTCCTGTGAAAACTTGTGAAAGACATAATTATGTAACTTAATGCCATAGATGCAAACTATTTATAATTACACTGTGATACACAGTATAGATGTATCTTTCATGGATGAACTCCTAGGATTCTAGGAGTCATGCAGGGAAGCATATTTCTGCTATTTTTTGAACATTGCAAGAACACATACACTGACAAAAGCATAAAAATTACCAGAAAAATAAAAGGCTATGCTTTAAACCCAACTGACATTTATGCTATGATATAATGAACTTGTTCTCAGGGATTTGCTAATTGAAAGTAAGGAGTTCATTCAATAGGTCAATTATTTGCAGTGAGTACTTCATCAAAATGTTAGTAATGGCACCTCCATGGATTTATACAGATGCACCAGAATAATTTCTCGTGACTAGGTTGATTCAGAGTTAGCTATCAGCCTTTTCTAAAGCAACTCTTTTGTGGCTTCATTCAAGAATATTTAGGTTAAGATTTCCAAAGATTTGTGTGTGGGGGTATGTGTCTCCTTAATAAAAGAAAATCAGATAAAGTGGGCTTAGTCTTCATATACCTATATACATATGTATAGTGTAATGCAGATTGTACTGAGTTCAGTGGCACTTCACTCCTATGAAGTTATTCACACGTATATATAATTTGCAGGTTCAGAATTAAGGGACTAATTCAGAATTAATTGAGAAAAGTTAAGTTTTTTCCCTTATTGAAAGCAACTCACTTAGCTTTACTACAAGAACATTACGCTATTGCTTCTGAAGCTGCAGATGCCACCACAATTGTAATTGCCTGTCATGCAGTGAAGAAATCTAATTAAAACCGCTTATTTGCACCTATTAACCAGTCTCTTTAAATTCAGACAAAAGACCTTACCACAAGCTAAAACATAAGTGCAGAGTGTGGTATGCAATTCAGTATGAGAAACAACATGTGTTTTCAGATAATTACACCTACCTCCATTTTCCTGCTATTACCAATTAGCATTAACCATGAACTTAACTGACTATGTAAAACACTGCACCTGGCCACTACTCCAGACACATTCAGACGGCTAGCATGATATCGGACAAGGCATTTCATCTTTCACGGACTTAAAATGGTGACGTTTTTTGTGCTGAGGGCAAACTGCTGTTTGCAGCATGGTTTAGAGGTGTAATATAAAAAAATTATAAAAAATGTTTGATGAAGTGCAAGGAATAACCTGCAGTTTTATCTCAAGAGACAAGGGTTCTTGAGCAGTTTTACAGATAAGACCAGAATATTCCTTTGGAACCTCCTTCACCACATCTTTTAGAATAATTAATATTTCAGTTATTTCACAGGAAAAAAAGTCTACAGAAAGCTCTAATATAAATAGGCAGGGTACTAAACCAGATTTAATAAGTAGCCTATTGCAGAAGCTCATCTGGTAGAGTTTGCTACACTTCCTTAATGTGATGCTTTCACTCAAGTCCTTACTGTTTCACACTGGATAGTATTGACTGGGCAGGTGGAAGAGTAGTGCTGTGTAACAATTCAGTACTCTTGGCATCACTTCTTGCTTTCTTTAAGGAAACAGCACTGCTAGACTGAACCCACTGAAGAAGTACTCATGCTTATACTATTTCATGTTTCTGTATTTAAGAAACAGGCCAACAATAAACTAAAAACTGTCTTACAGCCATGATACACAGATTTCCTTAAGTCCACGGGTGGCTATAAGAATAGAAGCTTTTTACCCATGTTTTTTGAAATGTCTTCAGAGTTCGAGGCCCCCCTCACGCCCTGTGTGTATCCATCACTCATCCGCCTCTGTGTACGCCGCTGCTGAGTGACCGTGAGCCCGTCTGGGCGAAGGGGCGATGGTTCGGAGCTGGACGTGGACCGAGCTCTTCGTTACCTCAACATGTATCTGCAGACAGACGGTTTGTCATTACCCTCAGCGACAGACACCTCCACAGGGGCCATCTGGGCCGCTGGCACCGACCCCGGCAGCACTGCGTTCCCTGTGTGGCTGTCCCTGCGTGCCGACCCCGCGCAGGAAGGTGCCACTTCCCGTCAGGTGCCCGCATCCATCACCCACCCACGCCCTCAGCGCTCACCCCGCACACCTGGGCGCAGGTCAGCACTCAGAATCGCAGAATCGATCAAGTTGGAAAAGACTCCAAGATCATCGAGTCCAGCTCGTGACCGAACACCACTGCGTCAACTAGACCACGGCCATAGGTGGCCTTTCCCAAAACACTTCTAGGGACGGTGACTCCACGACAGCCGTGGGCAGCCCGTTTCAATACCTAATGGCTCTTTCTGTGAATAAATTCCTTATAATGTCCAACCTGAACCTCCCGTGGTGCAGGTTGGGACCAGGTGAGACAGCGCAGGACTCTGCGCGGTACCTACGCGGTGCGCGCAGCTCGCGCCCGCCCTCAGCAGGGAACGGCCGCCGCGAAGCCGTCTCGTCCCGCCCAGCCCGCCTTGGGGCGGGGATTGGGCGAGGCCGCCCGTCACTCCGCGGCGGCTCCGCGCAGGGATTGGCCGCCGGCTCTGTCAGTCACCGGCGGGGCCGCGCCCGCCCCTTGTTGTCACGGCGCCGTGCGGGGCTGGGGCCGCTCGCGCCGCCGTTGTTGCCGCCGCCGCGGGAGCCCGGTCGGGGAGCGGCTCCCTGGCATCGCCATGGCCACCAGCACCACGGGCTCCACGCTGCTGCAGCCCCTCAGCAACGCCGTGCGCCTGCCCGTCGACCAGGTGAGGATGGGGAGGCGCCTGCCCCGCCGCCGCTCCCGCGGGCTCGCCGGGGAGGGACCGCACCGCGCCCCCGCTCTGCGCCGTCCTGCCCCGCCCCGTCCCCCGAGGCCCCTCCACCCATCCAGGGGGCTGGGGCAGGGCGGGCAGCGCCTGGAGCGGGGGGTGGCCGCGGTTCCCCTCC
>WBMZ01011187.1:4102-80741 GCA_013400975.1 Atrichornis clamosus
AAAAAAAAAAAAAAGACGGTTCTCCTCAGTGCTAGGAATTCTTCAAATAGGGGAAGATAACAAAAAATGGATGTAAAGGCAAAGTTGCTGTAAAAACAATAATGGTGAAAAACTAATTGTAGCCTTCCATTGGTTTACTGACATTCTAACCCTCTGGCAATAAAAATATTCTGGAATGACTCTCACAGAGCAGGAAAAAGTAGCTGTCTAGCAAATCAAGGATAATTTCAGTTGTTAAAAGTTATCTTAATAGGTATACAGAATTTATTGGTAGGGGTCACAGTAAATCTAGAAACAGCATGACACTGGGTGAAATATGTGAAACAAGTAGATGACGAGTCAAGCTCTCATGGCCCTGAGCTACAGTGAAAGGTTTAATACTGTTTATTTACCAGACTTGGAGGGATAATTTCCAGATGAATTGGTACATCTGCACTGGTCTGGAAACAGTGCACATTAAACACTGATACTTTATCACAGCCTGTCTCCTCTCTCAGTTTCTTCACAGTTTGGGAGGGAGTCTGGCTCCACCCTGCTTGGAATCATCATTAACAGTATTCAGTGGGCATAAAGATGGAACCAGATCATGATTAATTTCTAGGATGTATTAAAGGAGAGTCCAAGACACAACTCAGGCACTATCAATAAACCACAGTATAAAAAATGTTTTATAGATTTTATATTTAGATATTAAAGCTTTACAGAGTCATATGATTGAAAGAGATACAAGCTTTTGAGAAATACCTTTGGTATATAATTTTTCGTTCTGCATTTAGTCAGTCAAGAGCATTATCTACAGTAGGGCTATGACACATAAAAAATAATAAATGTTAATAAATGATAGGAGAGGTTTGAGAGGAACACAAAAACCCCAAGCTGGCTATTTTGTTTGATGTGTATCCTGTTGTATTTCACCCATATAGTTTTTTTCAACTATATTTCATGGTTCTTTGGCAGCAAATGAAGAGTAGTTGTATACAAAACAGTAAAGTACACAGATAATCCATTAATGCTTCAGATGGAAAAAAATGGATCATTTTATTAAAAAAGGAAAAGCTCAATTTATTATGAAATAATATTTATTTACAGGTATTTTACATTTTTAGAAAATAATAAAATTATATTCTAAAATGCTTTATTTATTTTTATTACTTATCTGCTTGTACAAAAGAAGCAAAGACACTGTCTTCTTGTTCTAGCAGAACCTCAGGCTTGTCATATTCCAAAATAACCCCTCTCTTCATTACAATAACCAAATCTGAATTGAGGATCGTGTGCACACGGTGCTGAAAAACAAATAAACAAAATGCCAGGTCAGTATATTTATCCAATATATTCCAGGATAAGACAGACTTCAGAAGTTCAAGTTTGATTAAGGCTATTTATCCTACTCTTCATCCTAATTCACTCTGCAAATACTGCAGATAAATATAGAGACCAAGAGCCAGGTGGACATTCAAGTACCCAAAGAGCACACAGGCACTTCAGGGTGAAGAGTTCTGTGAGTTCCCATTAGAATGTCCCCACTCCTGAGTCCTGCTACTGCTGCTGCCAAAAGAAGGCAGCCAGGCAGGGGAGGAACAGGGCAAGTGAGTGTGGTGCTGCATGCGGGAATTCTCCCAGTCCTGGATTATGTCTAAGTCAGGGGAGGCTCCTGAGCTTGTCTGTCTACTTAGAGAACCGATCCAGTCAGTTTTAGGAGACTTTGCCCAAGTCTTCTCTTGAGCTTTCATAAACATTTGGCATTCATATCCTTTGGAAAAGATTTTTCCGTATTTCCTCCCCACTACATGGACAAGAACTCCTTTGGTATGCTCTGGGCTTTGTTGCTCAGAGCTTCCTCCGATGCCCCTTGCCTTGTGACTTTGCAGACCTCTCTCACATGTCCTTACACTGTCCTTTCTCCAGGCAGAAGAGCCCCAGCCTACTCAGCTGCTCCCTTTCGGGAGCAATTCCAACACCTCCAATCGTCCTGTGCTTCTCAACATTTTTCAGTTGTAATGTGTTGTTCTGGGGATGAGGAGACTGGAACTGCACACAATATTCAAGGTACGTGTGAACTATGGACTTCGAGTTCAGCCTTCTTGTTTCCAATAACCTTTTGATTTGTTTATCCATACCACCATCTTTCTATCCTTATTCAAACATTTCCTAATAAATAGCACGTCTTATTTCAATTTTACAAAAATTAAAATGCTTCAGTAATTTCCATAATCCCTGTCAAATTCAAATCTTCTTTGCTGCTTCTTTTAGCTTTTTTTTTTTCACTATTTTTTTTTTGGTTTTAGTTTTTTGAAAGCCTCTTCATATTGACAGAATTCTACTTTTTAACATTAAGTGTAACTGCATGGGATTTTTTGGGCCTACACTATTCCAGCAGGGATATTTAATCTCAGGATATTATGGTTGTTGTTACACAGTCACTCTTCACCCGTAAGGTTCCTAATCAGGTCTTGGGCACTCTCAGTATCAAAACAACTCCTGGATTTCCTTCTGTGGCCTCCTAGCCAGATGTTCCATAAAATAATCACTGATGGCATCTGCAAGTCTCATCTCTTCTGCAGTTTCTGTGACATTTATCCAGTCCACAGGCAGCGGGGGGGGACTGGAATATCACATTCCAGTTGAACTCGCTGCCCTTGTTGTCTGATCTCTTTCAGTATAACACAATCAGTGCTGGTAACTGTGACTAACATAGAAGATAATACAGAGCCAATACCATAACTCTTACAAGTCCTATTTTTCCTAAAGAGAAATTAGGAATGTATGGCTTTCTCTGGAGGGAAAAAAAAAAAAAAATCGAACAAAGAACAACAGAAAACAATAACACACCCCAAAAACAGCAACCCAAGCAAAAAACCTAGATGAAAACCACTATCCACCCCTCAAAAACCCTGTATTTCTGCTACAGAATGTTTTGAATATAAACCCACCTGATATAAACCACATTTAGATTTGGAAGTAAAAACATTCAAAGTAAGTTTATTCCAAGGTGCTGTTTGTTTGAACTGTGCGGTTTAAAACTCACTAGGAGAGTAAAAGACCAATAAAACTCTTTCAGCCTGTCCCCAAACAAACTGAAAAAGATACACAAATGCAGAATGCAGTGCAACTCTGAATTTTCATGCAGAGAAATCAAGAAATGTCATGCTTATGATTCCTTTGGTTTTTTTTATAGGGACACACTAAATGGATACCATAAGCTAAAATCAAGTTTTCTATTACATATTTGCTAGGTGAAAATAAATGATGCTCCAAGATTCCTGAAAAAAGATTTCTTGACTTCTGTCAAATTTTTAAATGTTAAGAAGTATACTGACTTTATTTCACCTCCTGGAAATTTGTGTATTTTTTTACTTGTCCTCAGTGATTATCTTAGCTTGACTAAACTTGTTCTTAGACTTCACAGTAGTCAAAGTATATAATATTTTAAATCAGCCTAAGATAGGAAACAGAAAATAGACTGCATATTTAGGTTATGTACCTTTACAGGCAATCTGACTTAGCATCACACAACACATTTAAGAAGCTACTATTATGAATTTCAGAAATTTAAAAATGGAAAAGAATGCTTATATTTAAACACCACTAAGAAAAAAGAAGATTAATGACCTAATTAACACATTTATTAACACTGACAGCAGGTGACTAATGGGGCATTTCTGACCCTTGCTTGCCCTAGAACAGCAGCAGAGGTGCACTTACTGCTATTGTAACCACAGTACGGTCAGCAAACGCAGTCATGACCACCTTCTGGAGGATGTTCTCCTAGGGAAAGAAAAACGTTTGGTGCTTTTCGAACAACAGAAGTTGCACGGTAGACACAGACACTAAGAAGGCTTAAGTAACCACTGACTATTCCGTGATCATCCATTGCAGAAACGAGAAATGAGCTACATGCCTGAACTAAGCCAGAGCCTGGTCCCCAGTCAGACAGCCCTGCTCACTCCCACCGTTCCCACTGCCTCTGGGCTTCAGCAGACACCAGAGCTGTGCTCTGGCCTCAAACTCCTGCTATCCTGACCTCAGCTGTACAGTGAGGAAACCCAAGGTGAATTCTGGGTGCTGCCAGGCTGCCTGTGCTGGCACCTCTGCGGGGTGTCCTTCACCCCACTGCCAGCCCAGGAATGTTCCAGCACAATGGGAACATCTAATACCAAGGGGTGGCAGGGATAAGCAAGGGACTGTGCTGTACCTGGCATATTTAACAGTGAAGATGATATTTAAGATGGTCTTAACATACATAGCTCTCACTCAACAAGTACTCATCCTTTGCTATTTAGGAGACGTGTTGCTGCATTCCAAACTGCCTGGAAGTGTCACGAGCACAGACACCTTCATTTGCTATTATCTGCTCTTTAGATAAGTCTTTCAAGGGAGGAACTCTGAGCTCAATTCATCAAAATCCAAAATGTGTTTTAGCTGGGCTGTGTGCAGCATAGTTCCCTACCTTATTGATGCTCAACACACTAACATTTTACTGAACTAAAAATTGTAGCTGCTGTAACAAACCTCTCCAATTATGTTCTTTACTTATAGCAGACAGAAGACTGAAATATTTCCCATAAAAACAGATGAAAAAAAATCCTAAGAATGTACTATTCCATTTGGCTAAAATCCAGTCACTGCACTATTATTGAGTGGTTTAACATCTGCCTTGAAATTCCAGGCAATTAATGCAATAATCCAGTATGTCTTTACTGTGTCTCTGTTTATTTCCCTGAGTCTACTTCCAAGCCTTCAAACTTCCTCATTTGTCCTGTCCACCATGCTGGGGAAACTTGTCACTTGCCAATTTACCCTTCACTGACCATCCCAGATGACCTTCCAAAGCTTTGTTTACTTTAGAAACTCCAACTGCCAATTAAAATAACCTGCTTCATTTTCATAACGCAATAAATTCTGGAATAACTATTAAATCCCAAGTAAAATGGTTTAAAAGCTCTTTAGATTTCTTAGCAGTGACTCACAACTACCTGGACTTATTTCTAAATGTGTCTGCACTAAATATGGTGTAAGCACATTACAGAATAGACAGAATGGCTTTCCACTTTTTTCTTCACATATCAGTTGTCTCCCCCTCAAGCAAAAGGAGACATCAGAAACACTCCAAACTCACTGTTGCCATGTCAATAGATGCTGTGGCTTCATCCATGATGAAGATGCTTGTCTTCCTCACAAAAGCCCTTGCCAGGCAGAACAGCTGCCTTTGGCCCTGGCTGAAGTTTTCACCCCCTTCTGTGACTATAGCATCTGGAAGTGACAGAGCAAAAGCAGTTTTATGGGGGGAGTGGGTATGAGAAGGTCACATCAAAACAGAGCACATGCTTAGAAAACAGTGTCTCACTTTCAGCATAAAGTAATATTTCCTAGCTCTACAGCTGCTAGTGACACAAGTTTGCCTGCTTATTTCCAGTGTTCAAAACAACTAGTATTTTTGTCTCACTATAGTCTTTGTATCTGTTAGACATCAGAGTAGCTAAGGGTGTTCAAGAGCAAGTTTCTCTGAAACACCTGCAGTCTAGGACAGTGCATCCCCCTAAGAAAGCAGCATCCATCATTTCTTTACCCGGAGGCTGTATAACTTACCATTTTAAGGGGTTTTACTGGTGGATAGTTTGTTTGGGTTTTGTTAGGTGTTTGGTGGTGGGTTTTTTTTGTTTGCTTGTGGGGTTTTTTTGGTGGTGTTTTGGGGGTTTTTTAGTTGTTTGGTTTTGTTTTTTTTTTTTTGGTCTCCCCCCTGCATGGCCAAATGATTCACACCTTGAAGCTTTAGAAATCTTCTTCCCTGGACATGACTTGGAAAATACAAAAGAACGTGTTCTAGATAACACTTGACCTTATTTGAATTCACAAGACCCATAAATCTCAGTGTTTCATAACAAAGATATACTGAAATAAAATAATTTTACCATTGATTTGAACACCAAGAGATTTCTGTCCTGCAGGTACTCCTACAGTAAAAGATTTACACGGATACAGGACTATTGTCTGCAGGCACTTATCACCTTCCATAAACTTAAAAAGCTCTCTTTCTTCATCAACTACCCATTTAATAAAAAAGTGTTAAACAGGTCTATTGTGAATGCTGGCAACAACACTCTCAAAAAGAAGCCTTCTTACCTAGACCCCCAGGTAGAGCCTTCACCACATGCTTGAGCTGTGCTATTTCCAGTGCTTCCCACAGCATGCTGTCCGTGCACTTCTTCTCAGGGTCCAAGTTAAACCTACAGTCACAGGTAAGTCAAGAACATCACTCAATAGAAACTTCTGCAATGCATTTCTTCTTTTTGTGTGCTTAGAAATAAACCTGCAGATAATCAGAATCATATACTGAAGATCTGGGCCTGACTCTGGTCTATCATTGGTGTAAACCCACTCAATTTAGTCACATATATGCTAATGTGATTAAGAAGAAAATTTGACTCTTTCCACTGAGCAGAAAGGGAAAAGTTTCCTGCTTTGCAGATACCTTTATGGTTTTAGAATTTAGTTTGTTCTGAATAAACTAAAGAAATACTCACGTTTTACTGGAAAAAGCTGTAATTACACTGAGTTTAAATTAACACTTAATTTTAACAAAGGCCAAAATTCTACCCTCTCCCCTTTTAAATTCAATGCCTCTTTATTCTTCACTGCTGTAGAAATGTCAACAGAATAATCAAGCTTCACACTGCATCTTGAAATGCAAGTCTCTGCTGCAACTGAACAAATCTTGGATTTGTGAACAGATGAATATTATTTTTATGTGCTGTGGCCCAGAAATGACAGCAACAAATGTGAATCTCATATCATATTATATTAGCATATAGAATGACAGTAAAAGATTCAATGGTGCATAAGACTATATTTTTATGTTTTACTCCTGCTGTATGTGGTGTGAAGGACCAATGCTGGCCTAAATACATTTTTTAATAGGTTAATTAATAAAACAAAGGAATACAGTCACATGATCTTCTGATGTGAATGTATCATGCTCTACTCAGGCATGTCCAGCAAACCACAGAAGTCTGTATCATTTTCAGTGAACTCTAATGACTCATGTAGAAACTAAAACTGCAGGTGATGTAACTGTGCACCAAGGATTGTATTGTTCCATCCTACAGTAAATGCCACGGACATAGGGAAGGACTTTGTTAGAAACTGGAACTTTTGACCGTTGTTTCTACTGCATCATCTTCTCAGAGAAGTAGGAAGAGAACCAAAAAAAAAAAAAAAAAGAAGAAGAAGAAGAAGAAGGGCATTTGTTGCCACAGATGAGAGAACGGCTCAAAGGCTAGGGAAGAAACATGGATAGAGGACCCAGGACAAAACAGCCCAGTCTCCCAGTACTTCTCATATTGTTCTATTGCTTTCTCTTCACCTACAGCAATTTTTTAGTCTGCATTTTTTCTGTCTTATATTTTATGACAGACAGATGACAACAGATGCAGGAGAAAGAAGGTTTCAAGAAATGCTGAGTGGTTATAGGCACTTGATCAGTGAGCTAAACTGATTACTGGATCCTGGAGGAATAAGTAGTGGCTTTCCCTACCTTCCAGGCATGGGATGCCTTCTGCCAACAGTGTGCTGTCCAGGCTCAGGCACTGGGAAAGTGCAGTCTGGCAGGGGTGAGTTAAAAGCACAGACAGAAGGCAGTGATCCTGTTCTAACTGAGGACACCAGGACTGAACAGCCTGGTATAAAAATCATTATATAGTACAATTACAATATATAATTCGTATTATACAACATATAAGGAATTACATGGTTTTTATTTGTTGCTGGTGCTTAATACTTACCGGATTGTTCCACTGAATAAAATAGGATCTTGGAGAATGATTGACAGCCTGGACCTCAAGGTCTGTAAGGGGAGCTTAGCGATATCTATACCGTCGATGATAATCCTCCCTATTCAAAAGAAAGTGCACAGTCTGTTTATTGTGCCACACAGCTGCTGGCAAAGACATGGCTCCCTTCCAGGCTGGAATGCAGCACAGCAGGAGCAGGCCTTGCAGCACATACTCCCTTCTTCACTAAAGAAACACTCTTTGACTAAGCAGCAAACACAAGTGTCTAGAGACCAAGCACATGGAGCATGCCTGTGGTATCTTATGAATGATTAGACACACCACTGAACTGCTTGATCAATATCATCTATCAAACAACCAACGTTACTTCAATCACAGACATTGGCAGGGGCAACAAGCGTTTCAGAAAGCCAAATCACGGTTGAGCACTATGAAATTTTATCTCCGAGTACAACTGTCTGGCTGTGCATAAGGGCTCTGGCGGTGATGTGGCTGGGAAACTGGCTAACATCTTTTTGAGATGCACTCCGTGAGGTGCAGGGGCATGGCACACAGAGCAGGAAATATGGCAGGAAATTCCAGGGCAGCGGGCCAAGCTGCAATCCCCAATTACTGAGTTTTCTGAGCCCAGTGGATCCCATCAGTGCCTTGTGCACAGATCCTTCATTACACTTGAACACCTTGCCCTTTTATGCTTTGTTCCTACTGTTGTGATTTAACAGCACAAAAGGCTGTTGTCTGTCACTCTTGGACTTTTGCTTCTGTCAAGTAGAATTTTTATTGATCCAGCTTATGAATGGCACAGCTGTTGGGTGACAGATGATATCGGATTTAAACAGGGCCAGAGAGTGTGTCCTGCAGATTCAAAAATTTCAGAGCTGCTGCTGCTAAGGAAAAGGCTACCAAAGCACCTTCAGGAGCTAAGCTTGACTGACACACAAAAGTGTTACCTTACCCTCAAAAGTGTCAACCATTCTGAAAAATGCAAGAGAGAAGGAGGATTTTCCACTGCCTGTTCGGCCGCAGATCCCAATCTGTGACACAGAAAGCAGATGAACATCAGGCACTGTAAGCATCAGAAATGGATAACATCTGTACTTGACACTTCAGGTGAGAGGGTGGAGGAGCTGTTCTGGTGCACATGATTCTCTTCTCCTCCTGACAGATCAGTCAAACTGAACTGGCTGTAACAGAATCACTGCGTTCACTTTCTGCTTTTTAGGGGTCTGAGCATTTAAGGATCAGTCAAGGCCGGTCCTACATGCAGGAACAACAGAAGTGTGATTATGATGGGAATAAAGGTAATAGAGCCACATAAGAAGGATGAAAAGTAAGTCTAGCACTGTAAGGGCTCACTGTCGCTTCTTTTGGCAGTGTGTGCTGACAGCAGGGCACTGGGATACTGAGAGGGGGGTGTCTACCTAAACGCACCAAGCTAAGAGTCCCCCAGACTCCTTTCCAGTGCACTACATTCTTTGAGAGAAAAAAAAGCAAATCTGTAATTCAGTCATCAAAACATTCTGCGATGTGTTTTTTGTAACTCTGATTTATTTATGTGATGTGCTAACCTGAAGAGCTTCCCAGAACCACTGCAGTCCTTTACCTTTTGTCCTGGTGAGATGTGGGCATTGACATGCTTTAGCACAGGCTTTAAGTTGCTGTCATATCGGACACTGAGGTTCTGGATTTGGATCTCCCCTCGGTCTGGCCAGTTCTGGGGAATCTGTGAGGAAGCTACCATGAGCATAGGGGCAAAAAGAAAGAAAAATCAACACTCTTGTAATAAATTAATTGGTTCATTAAGTGATTTACTACATTTTTCATGGCAAAACCATTAAAAATCACTGCAAAATCATTAAAATTTCAGCAAACTCTTTCTGCATGCTGCACAAAACTGCACTTACAAAGGAGCCCTTCGTAATTTTCAGCTTCTGTTTTGAGAAGGCCATTGATTCTTTTCACTGCCCCCAGCTGGATCTCCATGTCAGCCAGGTTACGAACCATCCAATTCAGATAGTTAGACACCTGATGTAAAGCAAATACATGACTGAATCCCAGATTTTTAGTAGTTTGCGTCATTTGACCAGCATGCAGTTTATATTCCTACATAGGAACACCTCAGTAAGTGGAAGCTGTGAATGAACTGGATGGTACAACACCAACAGAGAGGCAACAATGACTAAAGGTTAAATTTCCTAGCTGCAGTGCACAGATACTTAGGTACTATGGAGGTCTGATCTACATCAACAGAAAAGGGGGTGGGGGAACAATTCAGACAGGTGAAAAGACATAATTTTGGTAACTTAAGTTTGGACAATCTAGAATGATGTGCCAGGGCATAATTACAACTGATGCACTGAAAATGTATTCTTCACAATGCAAGACGATATAAAAAAATTATGGTGCAACTGGGCCACGTTTTGTTGACATATTTGAACTAACACCTCGATGAGATTTGATCTCAAAGCTGAAGAAAGCATACGCTCAAATATGTCAACCATCAAATGTGAACTGAAGTAAACACATGGTGATGTTACAGTACCCACTATAGATGCACAGACACCTTCAATCTTCCTGTTCATCTTTGTGCCCTGAAGAATTGCAAAAAAATGTTTGGGAGAGACAGAAAGGATCCTGAGATTCTTACCATAAGAGCATAGGTTAGTCCCAAGCCTACAAGTCCTGAAGTGAGTTTATTATACAGGCAACTGGTAATAGAAGTGACAGCTGCTATGAGTACCACACATGCTCCAATGTACTCCTGAAGGAATATGAATAAGCTCCATCATTATAAGTCTACAAAGGGTTAACACGTTCTCATAACTTTGCATACCAAAAACCAAACCCCATTGCACAATTTGAAATACAGGCAGAAAACCCCATGGAACTCCATACAGACCCTGCCCAGGAACCCATTCTTACTGCCTTTAGTGGGGCTGTGCTGTTTGGAAATGCCTTGTACCAACACTCCTAATCTTCTTCTGGGGAAGTCAACACAGATACCTTAAGCATGTAATGGAAGGGGCTGAAATCATGCAGCTGATGCTACCTGGGATAGGAGGGAAATGCTCATGTATCCCATCTCTGTGGCCAGTGATGAACTGCTGGCAGTTCCTGAGTTCCTACCACCCGTAATTGTTCGAACAAGCCTTTCTCGCACAGCACGTACCTATTAGTGGGACTGTGTCCACCCATAATGGGCTTTGGCTGCTTTAATTTAAATCACTAGTGATTTGATTTCCCACAGATGATTATTTGAGTAAAATTGTGTAACAGACTAGAAAACAAACTCTGTAGGAGGGAAATTGTCATTTGTCCATGTTTGAACTGTTTAGTGACAGGCATTGATCAGAACTAGGGACTTCAGGTGGTCTAGGCCTGAACATATAGAATAACATTTTATTTAAGTCGTACCCAATACCTGAACTAAAGTAGCAAAAGAGACCGGTTAAAATGGAGTCCAAAATGGAGCTATAGCTTTAGACATGAAAGATTAATTAACACACATTTAACACGTATGAAAGAAACCCATGTTACCACAACAGTGGCACTACACCTGCATCTAAAAACCTGATATAACATTCCATGACATAACATTCCTTGATTTGCTTCTCAGATAATTATTTTTAATAAACCATTTCTCATGCCAGGCCACTTTACTGAGCAGGAAATAAGCCACTGAGTATCTCTGGCATTCTTCAGATGACCCCCAAACAGGCACATACTTATCTACATCCTTCCCCTCATTAGGAGAACTTCCAAGATGTTGAAATGTTCCTAGGGAGCTACAAGGCAGAGGCCTGCAGACACTGACTGACATGGTCCCACAACAGCATCCTGACTGGCGGCACAGCTCAACCACCTCTGATCACTCATCACACACAGAGGAGCCAATGTGACCCATGAAAACTATTCCTGTCTTGGAAAAACAGCTGCAGGCTACGGGGAAAATTCATTCCCCATTCAGCTTCCAGGATGGGTTGGGCACATGCTCATTACAGTCAAAGAGACATAGAGGGCAAAGGTATAGCTTTGAAACCCAGATGAGCCTGGATAACTGTTGGATGCCTTACCAGATTACCTGGAACAAAGTCAGAAATTCCTGGTGCATACACAACAATAATAATGTACTTGCCATGCGAACTTCCAGCCAGCGATTGGCAGCTGTGAGGAAAAGGGAGGCAATGTTGTTGGAATCTGTGTACTCAAGAAGTTTTTGTCGAAATTTGGCTTCATACCTAATAAAAAAGAAACAGAAAAGAAAGAAAGAAAATAAAAGGGAGGAAAATAGAAGAAAGAACAAAGAAAGTAAGCAGAAAAGCAAGGGAAGAAGTGGAGGGAAGAAGGAAAAAAGGAATCAGGCTTTGGGGTCTTGGAAAAATAAAAAGTAAAATCTACATTCTGAGGTATGTGCTTATGGAAAGCTTGGCACAGGGTATAAATCAGCCTATCAATAGTTCAGAGTGACATCATTTGTAGTCTTGTATTAGACACAAGCAAACTTTATATGTGCAGTATCTCCATGAGGAGGTGGATATTATTGCATTGATACAACTTTGTGGGACTTCCAGATCCCAGTGGACATTTTCTAAATGTATTTGATTACATGGTAATTGTGAGAGAGACAAATCTAAAACTAAAAACCCCTTAAAATACATATGAGAGAAATAATACATGCATGTGCACGTGAAAATAAGTATTAATGTTCCAGAATGCAGTTTCTCTTCTCAATCCTATAAGCTCAAGTTTTAAAATTTGTATTACCATAGAGCCTAGAAATTGTAACAATTAATAAAGTATAAACTCAAAGACCTTCCAGTCATAGTAGTGCCCATATTAAACAAATGTGTTTGTCCTTATCACTAAACAAATGGAGTACTTTGGAAAATGGAAGTCCAAGTACATGGAACAACAAAAAGTATTAGACTGGAAAGAATTGTGTTCTCCTTCCTCTCAAGGGAAGAAACAAAACATATAAAATGGCAAATGAGTCTGTTAACAGTTCATTATGATGGATCTGCACCCACTCATCTGAATAGCTGCACCAGTGAAATCTGCCATGAACTCAGCAGGTATGGGAGACGATTCCTGCTGCACCTATTTACTCTGGGGTCTTGGCAAGTGTGCAAGTCAGCCAGTCACCCCTCTAGGCTGGGCATATTTATTTGCACAGGTGTAAATTAACCTGATGTTAATAACCACATGTATGAACAATTATGGCCAGTAATACACAAGCCTGGTACAAAAGTCTTTTCCAGGGTAGTAATATAAGCTTGAAGGCCTGAAGATGAAGTTTAAGCACCCAAATATTGCCTTTCCCCTCGCTTTTATTACATGATCAAGTTTTACAAACTTAATCTCCCCCTCTGAAACTTTACCTTATTTATATCCTTTAGCTATTATGGCTGCAACAAGCACTGCTTATTTATAAACACAGCTCTCCTTATACTGATATAAAAGAATGATATGACAACGTCTAAGTATGAAGTACATGGCTTAGAGAAGTTTTCAGATTTGTTCACTGCAGAGCACCTTAATCCTTCTGATTACAGTAAAAAAAGATTTTAGATAAATCCTTTATGATTTTGAGGAAAAATAATTTAGCTGTCCACAACTTAGCCATGTGCCAAGACATAAGAGACATTGTCTGCTGTGTGCAATGGAGAATCATAGAATGGTTTGGATTGAAAGGGACCTTAAAGAGTATCTACTTCCAACCCCCCTGACATGGGCAGGGACACTTTTCACTAGACCAGGTTGCTCAGAGCTCCATCCAACCTGGCCTTGAACACTGCCAGGGACAGGGCATCCACAGCTTCTCTGGGCAACCTGTTCCAGTGCCTCACCACCCTCAGAGGTGTAGTAAACAATTTTTTCCTAACATCTAATCTATGCCTGCCCTCTTTCAGTTTGAAGTCACTCCCATGGTCCTGTCACTACATGCCCTTGTAAATAGTCCCCTCCATCTTTCTTGTAGCTCCCTTCAGGTCCTAGAAGGCTGCAATTAGGTCACCTCTAAGCCTCCTCTTCTCCAGGCTGAACAAACCCAATTCTTTTTACTTGTTCTCACAGGAGAGAATCTCCATTCCTCTGATCATCTTGGTGTTCTCCTCTGCACTTGGTCCAACAGCTCCATGTCCTTCCTGTGCTGGGGAACCAGAGCTGGATGCAGCACTGCAGGTGGGATCTCACTAAAACCGAGGAGAGGGGCAGAAATCCCCTCCCTCCCCTGCTGCCCACAGGGCTCTGGATGCAGCCCAGGACCTGGGCTGGCTGTGAGTGTGGTGGTGTGTTTGCACAGCCTCGAATGGTTGTATCTGAAAACAGGAATTGGTGTCAGAGCTAGGGAGCCCTGCCTCTCCTCAGGGCTCATTGCCCTCAGCACCGCACACACGAGGCTGTGCTGCTTCTGGAACCAATTCAGTCACATTTAACTTTCATATCTCTATACCATAAGGGATTCTGTGATGCAGATATGCCTCAGAGAATGTGAGGTATGTGCCATGAGTCAGTCATGCATATGCACGTGGAACAGGGATGCAAAGTTAACCACTGTTGCTGGAGTAATGCAAAAATACCAGAATTCCTCTTCAGAAAGTGTCCCCAGATTACCAGGCCTCTCAGAATACAGACCAGTCTTTGCAGAAGCCTTCACGTTTACAATTTGCTAATTATTTAGCACTAAAGCTGCCTGAAGTAGCAAAATAAAATATAGACCAGGCCAGGGCATCTGCTGAAGGTGTATTTGTAGGTGCAGCAGTAACTGTGTTTCTGATCTCCCCCAGATTTTTTTGTACATTTCTTTCCGTATAAATTCTGCGTAAATCCAGGACAGAGAGTTACCAGGGGTAAGGACGCTTCAGGAACAACTGGCACCTCCTAACAGAATGGATTCCTGAATTAGTGTTATTTTTAGGGGTGCTCACACTAGCAAGTCTAAACTCCACTCCTGCTAATATGCTAGGCAGCTGAAAAGCGACACAGTCCTAAAAATAACTGGGTTAGCAGCTGATGCAGGAGGCTGGCAGACAGATGGAATACAGAACTTACTGAACACACATGGCTGGCTGGGTCAGAGACACATCAGTTACTGCAGGATTTAAGAAAACAGAGGCACCAAACAATTCTTTGACCGAGGAATTCATTCCAAAGTGACAGCAGGAATCAAGAGGGAATGCTCCAACAGACTGAAAATATTAGCTAGATGACATTGAATATTGCTTTCTGTATCAATACTAGATAACAGACAGCCATAATGCTCCAAAGATCCTATTGATCAAGTAGAAAAATATATGGATAAATGAGAAAAGCAACAATTAAAAGAGAAATTGATTTTCCTGAAAATTGAACATAGACAGAGCCACAAACTATAGAACACTGTTGGGATTTAATGGATTAAATATTCAATAAGAGTAATTAATAATGAAGAACACTGTGCTGTTCTAGCACTCTTGGGGAAGCTACCTTCAGTCCAAAAGAAACAAGCTCTTAGATTGGTTGTTCTTCCATTGCGCTATTTATATCCTATTTAAAATAGTGTAAGAAGAAGTTAACTTTGTGCATTACTTCCATTATAAAATTACAATTATAGGTTAGGAGGAATAAATGAGCACTACTGTTTCAAAAACAGAAGGGTAACAGTAATAATTAACTGACAAAATGCACAGACATCATCTAGATGAGATGGGTGTGGAAAAGTCGACCGTGCTTGTGTCAAGTGGGAAAAGACAAGAATAGCCCTAGTGCAGGGAAAGCAGCTGGTAAGCTCAGCAGTGGTTTTATTGGTACCTCTGAGGTATCAGCATGACTGCCAGTTTTGTAACACAGATACACAAACCAGCCACCTTATCAGGTATTCCTGGGCTGCTCTCCTGGGAGCTTATGCGGATGGAAAAACGAACCAAATTAGGCAAAGAAACACTTTGTCTCCAGCTTGTGTATTTTCAAAATCAGTGTAAACACCCACATTGCCAGTTAGCAACCTGAAAAGTAACGTAGGGTGCTCCTGTACCCTCTGAAGTCACCAGCACCCATGGCTTCTCTCACCAGGACATCGACACAGGTCCCTCTGTAACAAGTTGGTGCATATTAGTTCTGTCATGGAAACTGTCCAAGCCCATCGCCTGCCACACCACATGCCGTGGTAATTGCCAGCTAAATTAGCTTCTTAAATCACATTTGCCCTCAAGTTTCTTTTTTTACAGGCTACATGCAAGTGTCTGGACAGCAACCACAGGGCAGATGACACGCACAAGCTTGTTTTTCTACAATGACTCCTCTACATACAAAATGCTTAATATTCTTCTGTGTTTGGAGTTTCCCCTTACCTGTGTTTTGGGGATTCTGGATTTTCCAGGCAGAACAGTATCAGAGATAGATATTCAAAAGTGAGGTAATGTCTGTTTCTTAACAAAAAACTATACCTGAAGGCTCGGATGGTGGTAAGACCTTCAACAGTCTCTGAAAAATGGGAGAGTAATGGTAGCTGAGTGCTGTCATCCAGCTGCTGCAGGTCCCTGGAGAGGGTTATGAAAAGGATTTTGTAAAAAGCCAGTTTTGTTGTGCAGTTGTTCTCTTGAAGCATGCCCAGGGAGTGAAAAGGAATAGCATCACAATAGTCATATATACATAAGGTTCAGACAGATTGCAAATCAGTGCTGCATGTCTCTGAGCAAGGAATGAAGTTCCCAGGAGGATTTTTCTTTTAACATTAAACTAGTTGGAGTTCTGAATGGGTCTTTTCCCTTCATTCCTTTCTCCTGAATTCCTATTTCCTATACTCAATTGTTTATTGATTTAAAAACCATTCTGTTTCTATGCTGAATATAAATTTAATGGAATGCTGCGAATTAGAGCTCAAGTTTAGCAGAAGGCAAAACGCACTCTCAGATAACAGCACAACTTCTCATTGAGCCAACAGTGTATGAGTTATACACTCAGTAAATAAGAGCCTGCACTTCTCAATGTCATATTTAGTCATCATATCGGTAAAAGCACATGTAGGGTGAAATTCTACTTAGTCTGAATTTCTGCCAGCAGGAAGTAAATTGGTTGCAGACTCCCTCTCAATCTGTGCATACATGAGAGGATGTGCATGTTTTTGCATTGCTGCAAACATTGCACAAGGGGGAAGCTCTATGACCCTAGAAGGAGAAAGGTCTCAGATGTGGTTAAAATTTTGCGTCTTTTTAAAAATTAGAAGGCACCCAGAACAGGAGAGGATGCTCATGCACAATGGATCCTTAATGGTCTGCAGTATCACCGTGGTTATACTGCATTCTGCAGCCTCTCCTTGACTTTATATATTTCCACTTCCAGCTGGACAAGCAGACTTCAGTTTCCCTGTTCCGTCATCACATTTTCTTGGACGTGCTCACCATGCAGCCCTTGGGGAGAACAGAATCCAGTTGTTTTTCTGCACCCTGAGAACTAAAAAAAACTTCAATCATGCACAAAACCCCTGCTTGTGCCTCCCTGAAATTCTGCTTGAAGAGCTGCTGACAAAGGCACTTGTAAAATGACACATTTCCACTATGGTGGATTTGTCCCACTTTCACACAGGGCCGTGGCCTCGACAGGACCCAATTTAAATGTGAAATTCCCCAGTTCTGCAGTAGGAGACGTTTCTACTGCCACTGGTTTGTGCTCTCACCGTGAGGCGACTCGGAAGTACTTCTGGATGAAGTAGCACATGATTGCCAGGGGAACCAGGGCGATGAGGAACATGGGCGTGACGTACGAGATGACAGCGAGAGCAGACACACACAGCAAGGTGGAACGGCTCAGGCACTCCAGGGTAGCTGGAATGTGCTGTGCAGAGAAGAAAAAAGCACACGGAATCACCCATAACGTGCCCAGTTTAAACCAACGTTGTTTCATGTTCCTTTCGCTCACTTACACAAGGAATACAGTTTTTCAAGATTTGAAGCACTAAGCACACAAGTCTGCTCGTGAATTTACCACTGGGTTTTGGGGACATCTGAAGGGATTTCTGTGGGGCTGCTTCAGGTCTGCATTGTGGAGCACAGTCCTCATGTCAGAGAATTACAGATGGGATGCAATAGACCATTTTAGCATCTGCATAAATCTTACCAACTGGCAGAGCAGTCTGGGGTAAATTATGATAATCTGAATTTCAGCCATTTCTATTTTGGGCAATAATTGCCTTTTTGTCATTTCATCAGCTCATAAGTGTCAAATGAATGTGTTTACCCACTTACAAAAAAGCAGATACTCTTGACTTTGGGGATATCACTACTGATTTAATTTTGCTTTCCTATTCTATACAGGACATATTAATAAAAGAAATGTTTTTTTTAATGTGCACATAAGATGAGGAACTCATCTGGAATTGAGAAAATCATAGTACAAATTAATACAGCCAAAATATAGTTCAATTGTAAGCTTCATCTAAATAAGTCTAATAAATGAAAATCCACTTTTTCAGATTGAGCAAGATAGAATAACTTGAAAGCTCAAATGTGTTTATTCAGTACCTGGTCGATGGTGTTGCAGTCAGCTGAAAATCTGTTCAATATACTTCCCAGAGGTGTTGTTTCAAAAAACCTAAAATGGGAGAAGGAATGGCAAAGTTTGCAATACTGGTATTAGAATTGGTTTATGTTTTTGTCTTATCTAAGCTAGGTACAACATCACAGAAACAAGCAAATAAATTGAGAGCCGCAGTAAAATTTCTCACTTTTCCCAGTAACCATGGCTTTCCAATTAAATGGCAGTCTTGAATGCACAACCACAAGCATGAACCTACGACTACCTAGAACCTACAGTCTACAAGAACCCTACTGCAAGCATGTCCTCAGCTCCCTCTACTGCCTAAGCCATGGACATCACATGATTACACTTGGAAAAATCCTTTCAGATTTTAATTTGAAGCCACTTCAATTCATGAAAATTCAAACACAGTTAAACTGCAAAGTCTTGCATTTTTCTGGGAACAGAAATGCATAACTAAGAACAACTGTTGGAATGATACATTGAAACACATTTTGATATGCAAGATGCAAATTACATTATTGCTCTGCAATTTTTAGCAGTTCTATAACCCATGTTGAACCTGAAGTCTAATTTTATCCTGGAAAAAGAAACAACAACAAAAAAAAAAATCGGAGGTTTTCCATGTATGTTATTTCTCCAAGATTTCTGGGTCAAGTACAGTTAGCTTAAAAATAAGAAGGTATTCTTCCTAATGCTGCAGGTTTGAATCAAGCTACACCTCTCCTTTCACGCAGGAGAAAAAAATCCCAAAGTTACGGAGGACAACAAAGGCCTTTGCTGGTTTCTGTGCATCCCAGTGTACTCTAAGGATGCCTGTAATGACACTTGTCTAAGCTCATTATCTTTCCTAGACTTGCACAATCACTGCCTGACAGTAAATCATTCCAGTGATTAAGAAGATGAACCGTGCTATGAATTATCTGCACAACATATTGATCAATAATTGTGTTTTCTCCCTAATTAAAAACAGCAAAGAGAAATTAAACATGCAAGGAAGTAAATCTCTCAAGTCACAGTCAGGCAGGAGAGGCATTTGAGTTGTGTCTAGGAACTCAAGCAGCCTGGCTACCATTTTCAAAAACTATCCAGAAATTTAATACCTGGTGATTTTTCAATGATATCTTATAAAATATGCGATTAACAGTCACTTCTTAATAAAAACTGTACTTAAAAGACTGTCTTGAAGTAAAGAAGACAAAATTACTACAATACAATTTGTATTAGAATCAGAGAAATACCTCATTGGAGCCAGAATAATTTTATTTAGTAAAGAAGAGTGTAGCTTTTTGGTGACTTTCAAACCAGTCCACTCCACTGCTATTGATGTGACAAGACATAACACGATGCCAAGGCAGCAGAGAATGCTGAAAACTTTTGAATATGGTGAATGGTCAAATTCCTAAGAAACAAAGAGCAAAATAATTATTCACTTTCAATTATGTTTTAAAATTATTACTAATACACAAGCACAAAAAAATATGAGTGTATCCTTTTTGCTCCCTAAATTAAACTGTTGATGATTTTCACCCATCTGAAATCATAAGTACACAAGTATGTGCATGAAAATAAGAGATTAATCAGAAATTTAAAATCACATAATACTATGAAAAGCCCTGCTTGCAGTAAGAATACAACAGTACAGGGAAAGGAAAAAACTATGATATCAAAATTACTTTAGAGAGCAAGGTTTAGGTATATAAGCTTGGTGACTAAAATACAAAAAAATCTAGCTAAAGGAACACAACACACCAAACCTAACTGTTAGCTTTACTACGGAGTGTACCCAAAAACACATTGAGCTTCAAAATACTTCGGAGTGGCTCTTTGACTAGAAAGATAGCACACTGCGTACAGATCTTGGAGGGGAGGTAGACAGTGGGAGAGCAGCACCAATTGAGTCAGAGGGGGAAGGTGAACCAGGCGTTGCCTACCACGCACTGAGAGCAGTTTCTCATCTCTGGCTCTGGCTTGAAGGAGATGGCATGCTCGGTCCAGAGTGCCAGGCAGTAGTCGATGGCCACCATCACCGTGTGCTTCAGCAGCTGCGACAGGACCAGCAGTGGCAGGAGGAGGATCCCTGCTGCACTCAGGTACTTGCCACAGGCTCTCCAGGGCATCTTGGCTCGCTGGTGCAGCACTGAAGACAGGTTGTCTTCGTCATCACTTTCTGTTACTTCTTCTGCAACGCGTAAGAAAAAAGGACAGCCACGCTGACACACTCACTTATCAAAGCGACTGGCAAGTGGCAGCTACAAATCAGGTCTTACCATACAGGATAAAGAGCGGCTTTAAGGTGAAAATGCCTGCTCACGGCTGCATGTATTAACTGCTAAAGTTAGTGGTAATGCACACTAAAAAGATGCAAAAAACCTCAGCACTTGATGATCAATTTACTCAACCACGTTTTTGCAGTTTGGAAGTACTGGCTTGATAAAAATGAACTGCAACCTTTTTCCTATGTAAAACCTTAAACAAGTGTGCTTAGCTATTGTCAGGTGAAGTTCACCCAGCATATAATTTAATATTATTCTTCATTCATTATTACATCATATTCACATATAAGAAAAAACCTCATACGTTTGGAGGAAATGATGACTTGTGAATGTTTGCAATCGCTGTAGTTCAGAGGTAAAAGCAATGGAAACAGCACTTATAAATCATGACCCAGATGAAAAATTATTTGTTCTTTTGCCAGTTTGCATCATGTTAATTCATTCTAATATAATTTAACTGTGAAACAGTAATGTACTAGCAGTGGGCTGAGAGGGTGGGTGCCCTTTACCTTCATCCTCTTCATCATCTTTCAGCAGTGCTTCCCGGGAATACATGGTCCTCCGGAGATTTGTTCTTTCCAAAACAGGGTTTTCCTCAATAGTTGTTTCCTGGAAAAGGGACAGTTCCTGTGTTTTCAACCAGAGAATTAATAAAAAAAAAATTACTAGCTGTGATAGAATTGTTTCCATTCAATGAAAAATAGAAGTGAGAATCCCTAAGTGATTGATTTGCTACCTTTGTGTAAAACTGAAGGACATAAATTAGATACCTAACATCAGTTTCACGTTGTCAATCCCAACCCTGTTGGAATCTTAACTCGGACAGTTATCCCAGAATTAGTAAGAACTAAGATTAATATCTCATTCTTCCTGTGTTATAGAATGAAAGATAAAACGCCTTCATGATGTAAGGAACTTGATATAGGCATATCTGAAAAGCTTCTACCCAAAGCAATGAGAAAATGCAGGCATATTTATACCAGTTGCCTATATTAGCAATGCTTTTCCTAAAATGGCCCTATTTAATATTCCTTAGATGACAGGGCTTCCTATCAAGAATGGATTGGAACAGTATCAAGGAAATATGAGATGTCCAGATGAAGGAATTTATCTTAATAGATAAATAATGGTAATACTAATACTATGTGCATAATAAATTAGACATCACACACAGTATGAGTATGTCAATTCTTGTTAATCCATTCAACCTAAGACACCAAAAAAAAAAAAAAAAAAGACAACACAATTTCTTGCATATACTGATTGCCCTGCCCATCAAAAACCTTCTCCAGCTCTTGATCTTGTCGATTCATCAATGTCTTCCAGTGTTCAAAGAGCTCAGTCTCTGACTTCTGAATGTCCTTGAGTGTTCCTTCTCTCTGGATGTTACCATCTTTCATTGCAATTATCTAAAACGTCAGAAACACAAGTGGTGAGATAAATAGCCAGGTATGTCTATTTATTTTAAAGCTATGTTGCTGTGCCTTGACAGGATTTTATCTTTTCTTAAATAAATAATATTTCTGCAAACAAATCTGTCTTCTGAAAAGACAGTGACATTATCTCTTGATTCCATCCCCTTCCCTGAAGATGCTGAAAACCCAGAAACTTCCTGCACTCCATGTTTTCAGAAAAGAAGGCTGCTTTTAAGAAAGAAGAATGGGATCCCTGTTGGCAGACATGGGGACACATTACTCTTCCTAAATACAAGTCATTAGCAAGATAAGATTTTAGAGTTCTCTTACCTCCTAAAAGGAAAAAGCTTTTAGTAATGCACTGAGTGCAGCAGGTTCTGCCCTCATTCAGGCAATTACATGTGACCGTGTTGGCTCTGTCTGTTTGATACCATGGACTGATAAGGAAGAGCGAGGGAATTTGAATCCCTAAAGCTTTAAAAGCCTAAATAGTGGTCTCAAGTTTGGAAAAAAAAAAAAATTTATATATGCAAGACGAAGTCTTCAGGGAGCGGTTTCCAGGTTCGTGTCAGTGCGACGGCGTTATAAACACAAGGTAACCACCTTCACTCTAGATCCCACAGGGACCAGTGGAAAATGAGGCATGCGGGTTGCAAACACACGCGGCATCATTAGAAAATTGTTAATGCAGTATTTATTTTTCTCTCTCCCTGGAAACTCAGGAATTTCCACAGGCAGCGGGAAATAATCTATTCTGCTTATTGCTAAGAAATTACACCAGAGGAAAGGTAAAAACAGAGCAAATAAGGATTGTTTTGTGACCAGTTTATTCCGGAAACCTGTAATTGGACTGGACCTTGAATTCTTCTGAGGGTTTTGCTATGAAGATTTAGGAGGACCGTGACATATACTTCAAACTACATTTTTATTTAAAATTCCTTAATAAAATATATATTCCCTCTTCACTCCATTGGGTAAGAATTGCTAAGGATTCATGAAATCTGCACTTAGGAAAAAAAACATGAACTATTTCACAGTAAATATTTTTTAATTATAAAGTTAATACAAATCCTTCCTATCCTACAGGCTATCTGAAACAGTTTATTTCATAAAACATTACACATCTAGAAAATAATAAAAATAAAGAAAGTTTCATACAACACCTCGTAAAACACCAACACCTAGAAATGGGTCCAACATTCACAAAGAAAATTAAAACAATTATACTGGTAAAAGACCACAGTTGTGTATACTTAAAAAAATGCAAATATGTAACAATGAAAAAGAAGAAGTTAAGATGGACCTCATAGGGAGGGCAAGAAGGCAGAAAATTCCTGTATCCCAAGAGACACTAACCAGAAAACCAGAACTATGCTGAGAACAGTAGGGACTCTTCAAGGTAAACAACTGAAGGACAAGGTCACAGCAGAGACCATAAAGGACAAACACCGCCCCCCAAAAACCTGATCAGAACAAGATTAATGTCTATCTCCAACTTTATACCAAGCCGATATGAAGCTCAGGTAGCAGCTGAAATATGATTATTTCTTGAGACCAGAAAATGCTTCTATAGCCTGTGCAAGATGTGAAAGAGAGAATTCCTGCTAGGAGGTATAACTGCAGTCATCAATCACTGTGGGCAAGGAGACCTGGAGTGCTGTAGCTGGAGAACTGCAGGAGAACTAAATGCAGGGCCAGTGTGAACCAATGAACTAAAACAAAACCAATCCAAAACCCCAAATTCCTTCTTTATCTTTGACATATTCAATTACAAACTGTTATAGAAAGCATACTTTCTTTTTTTTCTGTAAAATACAAGATATAAAAAAAGAAACCTAACAAAACAATCAAATACTACAAATTTCTTAAAATCTTGCCAACAAACAAAGAGTAAAGATGTTCTTGATACATTATATACTAGTACTAATCACAAGGAAATACTGGGTTTTTCCTTATATTTCCCTGCACCTCGATACTCACCTTGCATAAATGCACCGAGGCAAACGTGCTACTCAAACATTTCTCCATTTTGAGATTTAAAAAAAGGAGCAAAATTTTCCAACACAAGTAGTATTTTTGGATACTCAATATATTTTAAATGCTGCCTGCTTTCATAAGAGTATTAAATATCAGCTCTATGCAAATCCAAGCTATTTGGGTGTTCTAAGATGGAAATCTCAAAATTATGGCAGCCCTAATACACTGGCTAGTTTTCAAACAATCTTTATTATACGTCTTGTCACTAAATTACCACTGGGTGGAAAGATGAAGCGAAAGCATTGTTTGTAGCAGGTCTTATTTGTTCTTGCCTCCTCAGAAAAAATGGGAAGAGCTTTCTTACCCAGTCAGCGTGGGGCAAGTACTGCAGCTTGTGAGTGACCAGCACAATGGTCCGCTTGTCTTCCCGCAGTATTTTCAGGATCCCTTCTTGCATGAGATGGTCACTTAGGTGGATATCCAGTGCAGAAAATGGATCATCCTGTCATGAGGATAAGGGGTCAGCTTTTGGAGCCAGAACTTACGGGATTTAAGGAAACTCACAGGTTTTAATACCAGTAAAACCAGTTAGATCAGTATAGACCTACAGAAGAGGCCATCAGAAGATCAAAATTGTGCTGAGGAATGGTTTTCTTGATTTAGAGAACACGGCTTCTGTCAGGCTCCAGACAGTGCCCCGGTGTGGCTCTGTGGCACATATTGCATAACTGCTCCAGGGACAGAGACAACGAGCACATCTGTTTCTCCTGTACATAATTGCCTTGAAATTTTATTTTGTATTCATAAATCAATACTCTATTAATAAAGAATCACAAAAAAAAAATCTCAAAAGGAGCAATATTGATCATTTTGGTGACTCAGCTCAGATGTTTGATTTGTGACCTAGATTATCCTATTGAATCAATCAATTACGTGCAATTCATTTAAGCATAAAATAATCTGTCCCATCTTTTGGGGAACTTTTAAACTTAATCCTATTTATATAGAATCACAGACCTTGTGATTTGATACTTCTGCTTGCAATAGCAATACTGCCTGTAGGATTTGTTTAGTATTATTAATTCATACTATTATATTACACTAAACCCAGGCTTTATTAAAAAATCAAAAATATCTGAAATTAACAGTGAGATAAATATGACCACTGAAATTCTAATAAACCTGAGAATCACAACATAAAGCACCTCAAAAGTGCTTTTGAAACACAGTAACTTCCAACTGTGATCCAGAATTTACTCTCAAAAGCCTGTGTGTAGCTGTGTGCACTGTGCTCACTAAGCAAGGATGTTGTCAGCTCTACTTTGCACTCTTCTGATCTGGCACAGACCTAAACACCACCCATATGACATTCATGCTTGTGAGAGAGAAGTTTCATAAGCATTTCTTTACAAAATCAGCCTTAAAAGAACTGTTTGCAAATACTAACATATAGGATTCCTGATTATTTTTGAAATATTAATAACTGGAAATAAAGTTTATCCGTAGGTCTTTTTACACTATCAACCCGTAAGAGAACCTGCTGATTCACTGAAGGACAAAAAGGGCACAACCAAGTTACAGCCCAATACTGGATCTGCTGATTTGCAGCACCTGGCCCAACTGCTCCCTACTCTCCTGCACTCTGATCTTTGCCTGGAAATGCCCTACACATGAAGCAAGCACAGATTGATCAGCCTAATCACAGGGAAAGGTCTAAGTAGCCTCCCCTTCTTTTAGGGATAACCTCTAATGTGCACAGCTTTTCTAATCCCATGTGGCTCATGTCTCACTGTCATAACAGCTGGATTCAAACCTTCTAGAAAACTGAGCTAAAGAAGGAAGTCCTAAACTGGAGAGCCAGAAAGCTCACTACTAGTGAGTGTGTAGGATGCATCTGTTTTCCAGCCTATGAAGTTGTTGGAACCTGCTGTCACTCTTTCCATAGTTGCAGCTGGGACAGGACATACAACAGGCAGTCCAGGGTGGAAAAGCAGCCTTGCTGCAGAAAGGAAACGCCCCAGACACAAGACAACATTAATTTTAGGCCGAAGACAGCTCAGGAATTTCATGAGTACAGTTGAAACTATTCAATTTCTAAGGCCTAAAGATAAAAACAAGGGTCAAATTGAATTTTCAATACACTGAGAGGACCAGCCTCAGCATTTCAATGTGTAATACCTATCCGTCTGTCTGCAGCATTTACAAAATGCTTCTTACCTGCAGGCTAGCTAACAACAGATATAAAATAAACTGCACATTTGGCTCGGCTCAGCAAAACGCAACGTTCAGTGTGTGACCCATGAAATACTCGAAATGCTCTCATCCCGTGCTCCTGCATGGAGCACAAACAGAAGGGCACCTACTCACCAGGAACACAACATTTGTCTGCTGGTAAAGTGCCCTGGCCACGCTGATACGTTGGCGCTGCCCTCCAGACAGATTAATACCCTGGAGATAAGCAGGAGAGAAACAATCAGACAGTCAGAGAAAACATCAACGGAATATCCATGTTCTGATTAGATTATCCATAGAAGACTTTCTGGGCAAAGAAGCCCAGGGAAAGTTTTCCCAAGTGTGAGACTGCAATGTTTCCTTGCAGGGGGTGGTTTGTGGTGTTTTGGGGGGTGTTTTTTTGGGTTCCTTTGTTTGTTTGTGGCAGTGCCAGTATATGCCAGCGTAAACTGTTTACGAATTTGTGACTTCTGTTTCCTTTCTTGTCACTCCCTAATCTTCCCTGATGTGATAAAGCTTAGTTTGCCATTGATTAAACACCTGCCATTCTGTAAATGAAGGGGCTCTAAAAAAAAAATTAAAAAATCAATGTATTATTATTTACTTTTATGTTATACCTAAAGAAACCAAAAAATGTCCAGCAAAGTCAGGGTGTCCGCAATAGCAGCTGCAGAATACTCAAACATTCTGATAGCAGTGCATTTAAATCATTGCACCTCACATAAATGACAGTGTTTCCATGTTTACTGAGCAATGAGCTTTCAGACTAATGACCCAAACATACACTTAACTAAAAGATTACCTTTGTTGCCAAATAACCTGTAAGATTTTAAGAACCAACTAAATAATAAAACCCCCTCTATATATTTAAACCAAAAATAGAAGCCTGTAGCTGTTTACTGACCCTCTCTCCAATCTGGGTTTGGTCGCCGTGAGGGAGAATGTCAATATCAGGCTGCAGGGAACAAGCATCAATTACTGCTTTGTACCTGTGGAAACAAAAAAGGCAACAAAATCCACACAGATACTGCTAGACAAGCACATTTCCTACCTGCAGAGGAACAAAAATTAACCAGCTGGAAAAGTCATGCGGTGGAAAACATATTTGTTAGCCACTAATTGTTCTAATGGGATCTCTTTCAATCACAAGCAAGTAAATAGTATTTCAGCTAAGAAAAAAGATCTTAGGTCAGCTTCCCAATTAAAAATGTTAAACAGTTAAACCCAGGAAAAAAACCCACAACTTCTTCCAAGGTATATTGCTATTGTTTAGTATTTCATTTTTTTTCATGCCCAGGGCCTTTGTTTCTCATTTCAATATCCAAGGATGACAGAAAAAAATGTTTGTAGGATGTGAATACATAGTCAACCACTTCTTTTAAGGGTGGGGGGAATGGAATACCAGCAACTGACTTCTAAATATTTTATGATGTTTGGTGGGCATTTATACTGAATAAAAAGGCAGCCCATTAATCCTTTACAAACAACATTCCCACTCCCAAACAGCTGATGTCCTTCCAGGAGAGTTAAACTAGTCAACTGGGTGTGAGAATACTGCATGCTGAACAAACATGGTCCTTGGAAATGAAAACATTTGTACACTTGAGTTCAAGTGAGACAAACCCTGTCCCTTGTGTTATTCAGGAAAAACACGGTCCAAGGGAGAATGTCACGTTCAGGCAGGTGCAGTACCTTTGTTCCTACGGGGAGGTGGGGACCCACGTGTGACCCCCAGGACCCCAATATTTAGGGAAAAGGGGAGTAAAACACGGAACAGTGCTGGGACCTGGTACCTCTGTTTGTTGAAAGAGCTTTCAAACGTGATGTTCTCTTCCACGGTGGCATTGAGCAGCCAAGGCTTCTGGGATGCATAAGCTACTGCACCTCTTTTCCTGGGGAAAAAAAAGCAAACACAAATGAGCCCCCAGCTGACCAGTGCAACTGGTGGTTTTGGAAAGCATTTTCTTGTAGATGCAGAAACTGTTAATTAGTCTTCAAAAATGCTGTCTTCCATTTCCTTCTTTGGACAATCAACAGTTTTTCCATCAAGGGAATATGGAAGACGTTAAATATTCAACAGAATACTGCAATTGTTCACTCAACTGAATTTCACTTTGTCCCCTCTTTTTCTGCTGTGAGGTGGGGTTTGGAGAGGCCAGCTCAGTAAAGGTGCCTCTTGAGCAGGGTGGATGGCAGGAAGAAAATTACCAAAGACTGAACCCCAGCTCTGTTTAGATAGATTAATTTAAAAAATGTGTAGCAGATCACTAGTTAGGCAACACATTTCAGGAGGGACATTCTAAGAAGATATTTTTTAAGTGTCTGAAAAAGATCCAAACAACTCCACACATGCACAAAGGCAATACCCTCCACCAGTTATTTTCCCCTTTCTAAGAAGAGAACTAGAGTAACGAAGTAAATGAGTAAAATATTTCTATGCCTATAAAGGCAAGAAAAGAGAACACAGACAAAAAAAATTAGATAAATTTCCCCCCATGAATCCACCCTCATAATGTACCATCAGAAGGGACAACTTATGAAGTATAGTCAACAGGATCTTGCTCATCATGCACGTATTATGTGACAAAAATTATTATTATTACTTTAAAAAAATAAAAGTATCTGCCTACTAGAGAATGTGTGCTTTTGTTGGCTGTGGTGCACTAGGGACCTCAGTAAGGCAGAGCAGGGAGAAAGGCAACATCTTTAATCAGAGCAACTGATACTGTTGGAACACTCGTTGGCGTATCACCCTTTCTCCAGAAAAGGGCCAAAAAGAGGGATCACATGCCTAAAAGGATATTTATTTTCTTTCTAGCTGTATCAGCTAACCCAATGAAAAGATAGGACCTCTCACCCAAACGTGGCCTTTGTCTGCTAGACAGCCATTATGGCAGCCTATTTCTAGTTAGACCTGAAAGCAATTCAAACCATGAGTTGCCAAAGTACATTTTATTTCTCTTTATAAGTTAAAGTCACTTGCCCTGCTCATTTTTTTTCAGGCTTTTACCAAGCTAACTCAGAAATAATGATAGGATCCAATTTTTGTTGATGACCTGAAAGGACACACAATTCCACTACTCTGCTAACATGCTTCCAAGTTCAAATTTATGATGGTTCATCAGAATTTAATTATGTTTTATGAATTCTCTTTACTGGAAAATGAAACAGAAATAACAAAACAAAAGAAAAAAAAAAAAGACAGAAAATATCCCCCAGGCAGCCCAGCCTGCAGTCCCAAAATCTAATTCAAAGAGCATTCAGGTCTGCCTCAAGAGAGAAGCATTTTTTCAATTAGTATGAAATTTTCATCCCAATAATTGAGAAAAAATTGCTCTGAGCATTCCAAGATGAAGATGTATTCCCTTCCCCTCATTTTCATTGCCTGAAACTGTGCCTTTGCAGCTCTTAATTCTCCATGTGATCAAAAAGTTACTTCTAATTTAGTTTTTGAAAAATAGCAGCAAAGTTTTGAGGAAAAAGCTTTTACAACTTTTGCAAAAAGTGTTCTTGGTTGAGTGAAGATATGGGCACTGCCAGTATGATGCAGTCCACGCTGAGAACCAGCACAATGTCTGGGAATACCACTCCCTTTTGGATTACATTGTGCATTCAGGACATCAGTGAGAATTCATTACTGCAAGGAACTTGGGAAGAGGCAATGAGCTTGTCAGAACTGATTATGGACTTACAGTTTAGTAAACTCCTCTAAATTAACCCTAATTGCAAACTGGCACTGGGATGACATATCAGGACAGATCATATCCTGACATAAGCAAAAAGCCTGCAAGTGCTTGCAAGCTTTTTTTTCCACATATGCAAAATCTATTGCATGTCTACAGTGCTGCTTACAGTAACGAAGCAATCAAAAACAATTGTTACTGAAACTGGGAGAAACACGTGGCTCAAAAACCCAGAGAACAAAATATTCTGAGATGAGGTGTGCAAGACTTGCTCTGAAAGCGTGCTTTGAACCTACCTAAGGTTTCACAGTTTTAAGACTGAATGCAAACAAATGACTTATGAGAGATTTATTCTGCAGGTCAAAGTGATTGCTTACTACCTCCAGACTGGATAAATAAGCATGTGTTTTCATCAATTGAGTGTATTTTTTCCCCTCTGATAACACGACAGACTAACCATAGCCTGTTGATAATCATGGAGATGCAGACAGAAAAATTCAGCTTTGCAATAAATAGGGAAAACCTTCCCTGAGATCCCTGGAGACTATGAGCTCTCTCTGATACAGAAATGTTCACTAATCATCAATCAGATTCATTCATTTATCAGAGATAACTGTGTCAAAAGAAACAACATCCACTTCTTTACAGGTGACCGAACACTGGAACAGTCTGTCCAGAGAGGGTGTGGAGTCTCCCTCGCTGGAAATATTCAAGAACCATCTGGACACAATCCTGTGCCTTGTGCTCGGGGATGACCCTGCTCGAGCAAGGAGGCTGGACCAGATGACCCACTGGTACCTTCCAATCTGACCCATTCTGTGATTCTGTGATTTTGTGAAGATTGTTTGCTTAAATTTATTAATCTATCTCTACACTCACATTCATCTGTTAACTTCAGTAGGCTCAGTACACCTTTAAGATCACTGAAAATACAACTAGTTAAGGGACAGTCATACATGACTCTCAGTGCCTTAATAAACCTACTAAGTCTGAAATGTTGGCAGTTTTAAAAATAGGTACACTTAAAATGCAATGGAGTTCTGATTATAATGATAGAGGAAATAATACACTGCAAAGCCTTTCCTGTGTGTTTTGGAATTGCTGACTACAGTTCTATCTTGACTATTTTCCACAATTCATTAACTTCTAGTACCAGTCATCAACTCAAATTCAAATGTTCTCCAAAGATGAGAGAAATGTGTACTGTTCTGTCCTGTATTATCACCACATGCACAAAAATCATGCTTCTCTTGTTTTCAGCCTGATGGTAAGTATTAGAGCATTCTGGTACTGCCAGTCCTGAGCATTCAGGAGTATATTTTTTTGTCATTATTAAACTGCAAGGGTCACTTGCTTGTTTTTATTTTAAATCCTGCAGTAGCTGCATACAAAGACATCCTGTTTGTCTTCTATGGAGAAACAACTCATGAAGTGCAGAGACTTCTGAACAACATTCACAGTCACAGAATGACTGAGGCTGGTGAGGCTGGAAGGGACCTCTGGAACTTCCCATCAGATTTTAAAATGTTGTACCTGAATTCCATGTCAACAGGAGACTCTTTCTCTGGGCTGCAGAAAACAAACACAAGGGTGTTTAAAAAAAAAATTAAATTATTTCAGACAGTGTAAATAACACCACAAGGTAATATCAGTATGCTATAATTAAAAATACAGCAAAATGACTGCATAACAGAAATATGCTAAAATTCTTTATGCTAAAATTCTGTGCTACATGATATTGACCCGAGAAAGATATGGTTAAAGCTTCAGTTTTGAGAAGTGCTAAACAACACTGTGGAAAGCGTCCAACACGTATGAGCAATTGCTCAAGACCTCAGAAGATTTGGGCCCAAAATACTCTCTTTTCTGATAACACCAAAAAATGTTCTACAGGATGTCAGTGCAACAAAACCACCAGAGGTATTCTTACAGCACTTAACCCAGCTAGGATTCCCAGAACATATAATAATATAGGTAATTGTTTCATACAGTCTAATATTCTTTGCTACTTTTTAATACTCTTGCCATACTGTTGTGCATGTTATCTCACCCTTTGCTGTCCATTCCCATAAAAATTTCATGTGAATATTTAATTTTGATCATACTTCTTTTGCATCTTAATGGGTTCAAATGGTTTCCCTTTAACTTGACCGAGGAGTTTGAGTCTCTCTTGTACAGAAAGGACTGTGAGACTTCCAAGTGTCCTTAACCATGAGCTTTAGACATTAGATACATGAAACTCCCCCTTCTAGAAGTTTAGCAGGACTTGGTCTGACAACCAGGTAACAAGTGTGAGGAACAAGGTACATGGGAGAGAAGAAGCTGTTAAATCTAAAGAAAAGGCAGTTGGAGAATCACAGAACCAAGAAAATATTCTGGCCAGTAGAAGCCAGACAGTTTAGCCTAAGCCAAGAAAAGGGAGGTCACGTGACACTTTGCTGATTTCAATAATAAAGTTCTCACTGACTCCAGCAGGAACAGGATCATCACTTTTATGAGGTTTGCCGTTCTGGAGGTTTGTGTGCCACACTAGAATGACAACAAAGTCAGAAAGCTTTGTTCTTAACCGATTTGGTAGGTATTCCCAAAATCCAAGATGAGCTATGTTGATCAGGTAAAAATAATTTCCATGCCAACAGCTGGACTAATCTGCTCTTCTCTACACTTCTCTGCGTGTGCCTGAAGAATGCTAGGTGAGAAACTAAACTTATGACAGGATGTAAAAAATAATGAAGAGAAAGATAATTGGGAGAATTTGCTTAAATAAATGAAACTTTTAAATACTTGATACTACTTTTTAAAGTGTAGCATAAACTGGTTCAGACCTTTAGAGAAGGTTTTTCAAAGATACACAGGGAAGTTAGCATATGATTTTTAAAATCTCCAAACTGCAATGCTTTCATAACAGAAATCCAACTCTTATTTTCATAACTTGCATAGGTGGTTTCAAAAACTGTATCTTAAGATAATGCAGTTAAAATTTCACTGCTTTTCAGAACTCTGACTTTACTCTTAACCACGGATTTTATAAACCTTTGGTTCTTCCTACTGCAATCGATTTACCAGGAAGACCAATAATTGCAAACAATACTGTACCTGAAATCTTCGCCCGTCTCACTGTCAGAAGTGCAGCTGCATCACAAATAGAAAGCAAAGACTGTTTACTTAAGTGAACACAAGCAATCTGCCCCAGAAAGAAAAACTATTAAATTCCATTTAGTGCACAGGCTGCAAACATTACTTATCACAGGGCTGCAGTGCAGCATCTGTTCCTTCTACACAAACTGACTTGATTTCATCAGGCAAAAAAATTTGGTGACCCTTTTCTTCCTTATAAACATTAGTTTGACTCAACAAATAAAATCACCTCCACCCTGTCCTGGAGGTGCTAGCAGAACTGAGAAGTCCTGCTGTGACAAGAATGCAGTTCCATTTAAAAAAGCTCATTTTCTGGGAAAACAAAATGATAATTTGTGATACTGGTGTTTTTCCATGACAGTAACTGCACCTTTGCAGCACATAATGGGTCAGTGCGGACCCCAAACCCCACCTTCAGTTGCAACCCACTGTTCTGTGTCAGTCCCATCCTTGGGGGACAGGCCTGTGTAAACGAGGGCAGGTCCAAGGGACAGACAGGTTTTGTTTTCACTATTTTTGAACGTGTACAAAGATGTTCACAGAGTTGTTTTGACAGGATGACTGGACATACTTATTACTGATGCTAAATTCAGTGCCATAGAAAAGAGTGAAAAATCTGTGTGTCAAATGGTCTATAAACAAAATCAAGGAGGAACAAAGTCTTTCATGCTCTAAAGAGGACAGACTCATTAACTTTATGCCAACACAATTTGCTTATAAACATTCCAGAGGGAAAACTGTACCTGCAGCTTAAGAGGTTGGTTTGAGACACTTCCATAAAGCTTATGCATAATAAGCAATGACCACATCTAAATTGAATTTACTGTACAATTTGAGAGCCCCAGCCACCCACTAATACCTTTATTCCAAAGGTCAGTGTACTGAACAAAGCTTTTCCACAGTTCACTCACACTCCACTGGTCTTTAGTGACCACGTGCACTCAGTGGCACCTTCTCCAAAAACCCATGAACCTCTTGCATATCATTACGTGGAAACACATTCTTTACAGAAACTATTGCTAGGCTGAAATAGTAAATATCTTTTCCAGCCCTTCCGTGCACAACACAAAGACCCTGAACCAATTTTCTATCAATTCCCTGATCTGTGTTTCTGTTCTCTAGCTGGAAAAAAGTTATTCTCCATTTGGAGTTTTAGCTCAGACTTTTCAGCCCACTTTTCCCCGCTTTGTTTTATCCCTTCTTTCCACCTTTTCCTGTATACTCCTGGCAATTAAGGATGCCTTGATCTCCTACCAGTGCTGAAATGCCGAAGAAACATATGTTTGATAATGAGGTCTAGATCTAGTTTTTCAAGGCATTGTAGATGTCTAACGATGCACAGATGAGCTTACTGAGATTTTCAAGCCTTCAGATCTTAATTTCCAATTTAAATAAAACTGAGTACCTGGGTGTTTCTGAAAACTCCAATAAACACGTATTTTAAAAAATCAATTTATGTTATAGGCATAAAAACAACTTTAATTTTTTTTTAATTTGATGAAAACAGTCAACTCCACATCAAGATGAAAATCTACTGTTGATAACCTTAAATCTATCACTTCCTTCACATTATAATGACTCAAGATTCACATATGAGTAGGTATGCCCTGTTTAAAAACAAATGACATAATTATGTTTGAGTGAACTATTTCTCATTTAGGTCAATTTTCTGGTATTATTTACTCCAACAAGACTAGGACTGGGACTCCTCAAAGTGAGACACTGCCCAGAAGAAACTAGCACGGCATATACTATAATTATTTACTCAATAACCAGTCAAATCAATACAATTTACCACCTGCGCAGAGTGTAAAAAATGTTTCCTCTATTTTTGTTAATCTCTAACCATTTCATAAAATATTTATACTGAGATGTTCTCAGTCTGTTTTAGACAAGAGGCATTAATCTGAGCTGGATCCTCGGGATACACACTGTAATACAAACAACAGCAACAACCAAAAAATTCCGAAAAGAACCATGGCTCACTTCTGATTATCCCACTCCTAGCCCAGGAACAAATTACATTATTTTTCCAAGTTTGGAAACACATAATTTTTATCAGAAGCAAGCCAAGATGATACACAGTCAATTCTGTTTTATTCAGGAAGCATAGAGGCACAGAGTGGGAAAGTGGACTTGCTATCCATTAGACCAAGGGAAGGGCCAGGAATAGAATCCAGATTTCCTGAGCACTGAGTGACATGTCAGCAGGATACATCCTTCATCTTCGTAGCTATGACCTTGGGGAAGGAAATTTGGATGAACTACTTCAGGTCTGTTCTGTAACATGAATGACTGAAGCCAAGCATTCCCAAAGAAAGAGCTGCAACAAGGAACTTACTGATTTCAGGGACACATTTCATTGCCTGAGCTAAGGCCACGAGCTCTGGTGATTACTTGATAAGACTACTCTCCTTGAACCTGGGATAAGGTTGCATGTTCCTGGTTGGGCATTAGTATTTTCTTATCAAATTAAGGGAGCTTTCATCTGATAGCTTTACAACACAGGTGTGCAGCCCACAGTGGCTCCATCCATCACTCTGTGTAGAACAGTGCACATGGCAGTAGCTCTGAAAGATGAGACAACACTTAATCTGTCCCAGTGCAGCCAGCATTTGCAGTGCTCAGATTGTTTCAGCCACAGGTCCCTTTCTACTTATCTGACAGATAGCAAAGCAAATGTGATAACAACTGAATTTCACCTTGTGATACGCTGGCACATATAGAACACATGAAAACCAGTTCTGACCTTTACACTGTTGTGAAGCACGTACTTCTAAACAAGTGCTATTTAAAAACACAGTCTGATCAGAAACATCATGTCATCTGTTTTAGTTTAGCATCAGACATTCAAATTACACTTCTTAATCATGTTATGTCATCTGTAAAAAATTACAGCCCTGCTGAAATGAAATTAGTTCACCTAATAAGGCTGCACGGATTCTGTATGGTTCCCCACCATACTCTGGTTTTCTGCTTAGGAAAGTATATTCTCATGGGTAGATCACCACATCCCAGAACTCTGGCTTCTGTTCTTGTGTCCCTCACCAGCTGAAAGGGTCACCTTCTTATATTTCATTTTCCCCACCTATAAAATAGACAACCTTCCTTCCTTGTACTGTTGCTATTAAGGCACGTGCAATTCCGAGTAGTATGACTGGCTCAAGCATGAAGGCTGAATATAAATCATACCTCTGTACAAACACTCCAGGAATTTAGAGAACTTTTCCACAAAATTCTTGCAGAACCCATTGGGTAACAATGATCCCCTGTCCATCACTGTGTGCATTTGACTTACAGTTGCCCTGTTGTTCCTTCATTCCCAAACAGTTTGAAGTAAAATTAATAGTTTCTCTAGGTTTTTCTGCAATTTGTTAAGCTTTACCTACATATAATTGCACCCCAAAGGGCAAAGTGTAGTCTGTATGGGTAAGAAGTCTGGTACTGTAAAGTAAACAGGCCAAAAAAGTTCACACACATTGATCAAACCGTGCACTAGAGAGGGCAGGAATTTACAGGAAACTTCATACAGGAGTTGCAATGCATTTTACCATCTGTCACTTTGCCTGAGGGTCAGGGGAACAAGTCCCAGCACAAGCTGTTGGAGCTCAGTACCATTTTTTTCCCCTCCCTTCAAGGCCAGCACAAAAGTTAGACACGAGCAGAATCTGTAAGCGGCTATCAGAGTACAGGGGCTGTGTCCCCTTGGGGAAGGAGGGAAGGACGTGACTGACTGCCTGTCACATCAGGCAGGATGCACTGGGGGAGGACTCTGAGGTCACTGCCTCTTAAAAGACACTCTTCAAATGCTCAAGCACTAGCCTGGTGCTGGGATGGAGCACACACCCAAGCCAGCCACTACTCCTAGTGAGCCAGCAACTCTTTATAGCTCCATGGAAAGACACCAGCTCAGGCCTGAAAGCGCAAATGCCATTCAGTAGCAGCACAACACTTCGAGCTAATTAATACTGATTCCAAATTAGTTACAATTTCACTCAGGTTATGCTGCTGGAGCGCAGAACGCCCAAGTATGGTTATGCATTCACATTAATGGTATAGAAAGCTTGTTTCACCTGGGCTGGGAATTCTTGCTGATATCAAGGCAAGGTTTTTATCTTGACAGTGCATCTAGAAAAACCCTGACTCCACAACTTCCCAGGAGAGATTTGGGGCTTTTCCTGCATTACTACTCAACTCTAGCTGACTTTTAAAATTAAATTAGAATTTTAAATTAAATGGTACTACCTGCTCCAGGATATGTTCCCAGAGATCTTCTGCATCTCACCAAGTATGGCCAACAAGAGAGATGACTTACCACAGCCCACCTGTCCTACAATCATTGTTAGCTGACCTGTGGGAGAGGAAGGCATATATAAGATTCTGATTTACCAAATACCTAAGAAAAAGTATTCTGTGTATCTGATGTCATTTTGTACCTTGAGGGATTCGGATATCAATGTTGGACAATGCTGGAGGACCTTCAGGTGTCCAAGTGAAAAATCCATTTGTGATCTATACCAAGATGGAGAGAAACAAGAAACAGAAAAACAGCTTTAGAGCTCACTTCTTTTTTTTTCAACATCAGAGACACTTCTTTTTTCATTACACTGAGCACAGGACACAGAGTCAGCCTTTGCTCAATGCAGGAAATGGATCTTCAAGTGACTGACTTTGTAAAGGACTGTATTCCCACCGGCAGGAACCTCTGAACCCAAGCACAACTATTAGAAAATTGAGAATCCATGAGGCAAAAAAAAGTTGCTGTTTAGGGTTTCTCTTGTTTTGTTATTTGTAAGGTGGGTACACGTAATAAGGGAAACGATTACAACACAATTGAATCATACACGTGGTCACAGCCTGCTCTCTGCAGAGCCCTCAATGTCACTCTAGACACAGTGCAGCATATACAGCAATTACACCACCCAAATTCCAAGCAGATCTGCAGAACTTTCCATAGAATTAGACGTTGCTGCCTATTACAGTATTTTCCTTTCTATTTCTGATATGATTCTAGGAGAACCTAGGTTTTGCTAGATATAAAAATTGTTTCAATGAAAAAGACTAGAAACAGGAAACAAAGTCTGTTGAGACTTCAAATGAAAATTTCCATGGTTACTGTGAAAAATAGGGAACAGGAGACAATTTAAAAAGACCTGTATTTACGCAGGACACTCTTCTCTCTCTTTTTCAGAGCCATTGAAACCTTCAGACCTTTCAGCTATGCAATATACAATAATTTTTGTTCTAAGAAGAGTGAAAGAGGACGCTTTTATCATACCCTTGAGAAAAACTGATACTCCTATCTTGGGAAACCACCTGAAAAAATGAGCAAAAGCAAGTGTGGTGTTCCTCCCTCTAGGTTACCAAAAGCAGCCAGAAGATTCTCTCTCAAAAACTGCCCCTTCGTGGGCAATGAGCAGCAGACAGACAGTAGCTGCACGAGTCCCCTGGCCCGGGGGCCGCTGGTGACAATGGTGTCAGCAGATGGAGCCAAAGATTATCACTGGTCTGCGTGTTCTGTTCGAGCCTTGTAAGTACTGTCCCTACAGAGGTTACTGCACCGGTCTCTCCTTTGTGGCAAACTCCTCTGTTGTCACACCAGGGCTGTCTTTCGATCCAACACTGCCCCCAAAACCCTCTTTTAAATATTCCTCTTATTTTCCTGGAAGGCTATTCAAGAAGGATCCTGCACCAAATCAGCATGTCTAAAAAAAACCTGAAAGCATTACCAGTTGTCCTACTTAGTCCCATGAAACTGAATTATTCATCCTCTTTTGCTGGAAATGCAAATGTAATAGCAGACTTCTTAAACAGCATCATCACTATAACAACCATCAGGATTTTTATTACTTCTGGTCATTTCCACAGCAAATCAAGAGCATCGAAGTGGCATGGGTAATTGTAATTTTTTTTCTTCAGTCAAGAGTTAGTATTTAACTTGATTTGGAAAGGCTTCTAGGAATTCCAAAGGAGGAAGAGAAGATCCATGACTAGATTATTTTGGGAATGCCTAGAACAAGTTCTTTTCTATTTTCTTCATCCCATTTTTCTGTACAGGCCTTGGAAATGGAAGAAAGAGCCCGGCATATGTAAAAGGTTGGTCCAGAAGATCTTTTGAGGTTCCTCTTAACCTGGCCTGTTCTATATTCTGAGTTAAAAATTCTGGACATGAGAACAGGGCTAATGACTTAAACACTCCAAGCAGAAAATGGCTGGGTGAAATCTAGAGGAATAATTGCAACTAATCACAAGATAGAGGTCAGTAGCTAATTCTTAAAAAGGAAGCCAGAGACAAAAAAGGTGGAGGTTAATCTGTGACAAGTGCAAAGTGTCTGACAGTTCACACCAAATGCTGGTTCTTGAACTTGAAACTGCCACCAGAATACAAAAGTGACTACTAGTGAGCTAGTATAAGTGTTATTAGAGTGACCTTCATATCACCTTTACACAAAAATCATCTGCTTCTGTGATGTTAATGGGTCTTCTCATGTGAGAGCTGTAATTGTTCCAGTCCTCCCTGGCAGGCCTCTTGCGGTTCACAACCTTGAGGGGCTGTGCAAAATCAGAAAGACAGAAATAAGCACTAATTGGTGGCAGTATCAGCAAAATGTCCTAAACACAAGCAACCACAGTGTGAACAATGCAGTTCAAGGTATTGAAATAGAGGCTTTGCAATTGCAGGAAATAATCAGTAGGAAATGGAAAAGTGAAAAATTTATTCTGGGAGCAAACTACTCGAGCCACTTCACCCGCAATGAGACAGCTTTACTCACCACTGCCTGGTACTTGCTGTGATTATCTGCACTTCTTATCTCTGAGGATTTATCATGCTCTTCTCCAATTTCTTCACTTGACAGGAATTCACTCAGTTTCTGCACACTGAAAGGGAAAAAAACCCACAATCGCACCTCAGTCTTGGAAGCAAAACGTTTGTTCACTGCAGTGTTTATTACAGAGCATCCCTTCTGGTACTTCAGCTGCTGTCCCATTGTTTGTTTTCAATTTATTACAGGTGTATGAAAATGTGCAATGGGAAGTTACTGCAAGGAAGTTTTCAAAACCTGTCCTGTTGCCTATTAACAGCAATGATATTTTAAGTTTGCACAGATGCTTCTCAAATCTTGTCTCTTCCGACACCCCCAGAGAGATCTTACACAAAGGTTTTTTCAGACACTTGGTGGGACCCAGACCAGCTGCAACAGTGGCTTGTTTTGGAGCCACTTGCCTAAGCAGAATTACTGTCACTTATGCTATTTAAGTGTGCCACAGTCAGTCCTACTGAACAGTCTTATGAACACCATCAGTTTGATGAAATCTGTACACTGTGAGCCAAATTCAACCAGTTATGATGAGATATGAACTGCATAAGGTAACAAGATAAAGGAATATACCTTAACAGAATAGTGTTCAACACATGAGATATAAAAGGAATCCCGACAACCACCAACAAAGAAGAAGACATGAAATTTTCACTAGCTGCTTTAAGATTTAATTAGCTAAGAGATAATGTGCCTTTATTAAGACATTCAACAGATCAGGGCATCAATTTTATCTCTGTGCCTGACTTTATAAAATGTATGTCTAATATACTCACAGGGACAGCAAATGAAATTTGTGAAAGAATTGGATTGAATCATTAACTCAACATCAAAGGAGCTCAATTAGCTGGAAGTAAGTTAACTATCAGTCCTCAAAATGATAAAGTGCCTGAAGGCCTTAGGTTCCTAAAAATAAATTTATGGACAAGGACTGAAAAAACTGATTTCAACATTTAGCCTTAGCCTAACTGGGGAGAAAGAAGCAAACAGTGCCACTGTAGCATAGTGATATGTGCCAATCTTAAAAAATAAAAATAAAGCTGCCAGCAATTATTTTGCACTTCACTGCCAGGGGTTTCTTCTTTAGAAGGAGACATGTTTTCTTTTAAGAAGCTCATGAGATCCCCTACTCATGCCAAAATCATGTTGGACCCAGGCATTACCACACTACCTGTACAGTTAACTCTTGTCTTGCAAGCAGAGATCAAAGTCACCTGGGGACTCCCTAAGAGAGAACTGGTTCTACAGTTTTTCTGTCAACTTGCCTATTTGCTAATGGCAGCTGAGGGCCAAGAGATCAGTGGATCTCTTAGTGGATTCAGTGGAGTGAATTTAGCTAGAGCAGATACTCCAATCTAAGCAACAAAAAGAGGGGGAATAACTATTTGGGATGGGATAAGAGGAGTAATAATTAATTCAGGATCAATTTTGGGTCAGAATTCCTTAATGGGAAGGTCTCTTATCTCAAAGGAAGAGATTAGAAGCTCCATTGCTAGAGCTATTTATATCTATTTGCACAAAGCTCTGTAAAACAGGGCTAGGTATCTTACCTTTTTTGTTCCGTGAACCAGACATTTAAAAGTGCCTTCAAAATGCCTTTAAATAGATCAAAAGAAGGTTTAGATCCAGCCTCTATGGAGCTGATATGCAGCTGCACCTACATGCTCTGTGCGAAAATTACACTGAGATTTGGAAAATTGTGTTGAAGGCAGAAAGAGCAAATAGAAAAGTCCCCCTTTGATCAGCTCCAGGGTCTCGGGGGAAGAGAAGACAGCAAACATTCCTGGACCATGCATATCCAAACAAGACTGTGTCTGTGTTAAACCATTCAGCAACTGGATTTTACTCTCTAGTTGTGTATCCAGGTGGCTGCACTCTTAAGTGCTGAGACCTCTCTGCCCAGTGCTCTGCATAACTCTGGAATCACTGCTCCTGAGGCAATTACTGAAGACACACAGTATAGCTGTGACAAAGTCCTTTGTTAGAGGCAACAGCTCATATTTCAGGATGTCACACTGTTCTAAACTCTTAAACAATAGAAAAAGGACGTTCTCTGCAGAGCTCTTGCTGACAGCACAATTTCAGTATTCCAATATCTCCACAGGGGAACTTATTTTTAAGTCACAGGACAGATGTATTGATTAAAACGTGGCTATTTGCACAGCTGACTGAAAAGGTGGTTTGTTATTAAACCCAGTAAGATACATAATGCCACTCTTGCTGCTCAACCTTTGCTGATGAAAAGTTTTATGCCGCACCCTTTGTCACATATAAGCAATGGCATTAATTGGCTGGTCAGTTTTAATTTTCAATGGCAGAAACACTCAACATCTTAAAAAACCCCAAAGCACCACTTTTCAGAGAGATAACAGAATTTCTCACCTTCCTAAAGACTTCCAACAGTTCCCCCCTCAGATTCAGACACCCAAGCCCTATAACTTGGAAAGTTTTCAGGGGTCCTACATGGAACAGAAGCTTGAAATCTGTCAATGACACAGTGGTCCTGAGAGTGTCAATGACAATCCAGGGGGATGCTTTGCAATTGGGCATTGGTGTAATGATTAAAGATACCAATGAGGTTACTGGTCAATATTATTGTCCTTGATAGCATCTGGCACCAGAGACTGTAGCCAGTAGAGCAGGGTTTGTGAAGTGCCTGAGATGCAAAGCCAGCAACCCCCTCTTACTATCCTGTACATGCTGGCTTCACTGCTGGATCATCTGCTTCACTTTCTGCCACTTTCTGTCACTACAGGAGAAGCTGTCTTGCACACTGGCTAAAACCAGTTGGAATATCTCAGCCTAAAGAAAGCTGAAATACAACTTTGCCACGTTAGGTCAACTTTAGCTGATCTTACTGACCAGCTGCTTACTAGAAGGGAGGTGCGACAGTAGACCACAGTCACAGCAAGCCAACATTGGTTGTGCTCAACTGATGCAAACTCAGCTGGCTGCTTTTTAGCATTTACCAAATTATTTAAGCAAGCACATCTTTGCACGGGTTGAAAACATCTGGCACATTCTGCCAAGATATTGCTCTGAAGGACGAGGTACTCTGGGTGGGGTAGCACCACCAGCCCTGCGGAGCAATGCACTCTGGATCACTACCTGGGTGACTGTGACACAGACAGCCAGGAGAGCAAGGATCACGTCACCTTTCTTATGGAGCTTGATTCCTGTCTGCACCACAAATGGTAGGGCAACAGCCTGCCAACAAGAAGGTATCTACAGAATAACCCATAAAGAACTCCCGGCTAGCAACAATTAATGCTAGGCTGATACTAATTGCTTTCAAATTGTTTCTGCGGCATTAACAGACAAAATTCATTTAGAAAGAAATCCTTAGACAAGCCAAAATAAATGCCTGTTGGTAATAGGCGGTGTCAGTGCAGGCTCTCACATACTTTGCTGGCTGTAATCTTTGCAAGACTATTTGCCATGACTCTAGGGACTACCACAGAGGCTGCAAAACATTTCCTGACAGCCGCTGATGCTCTCAGATTTCTCACTCCTTTGGAGAGAGGACACAGCTGTGACTTTGCACTGTCAGGGAATTTTCAGACATTGAGGACAATCTCATCCTCCTGCTGTAGTCTCCTTTCCATCTCCAAAGCAACACAAAGGCAATTAAGCAAGGGCTGGTGTCCAGTATCTGTCTCACAGTTTAAATAAGCTCCTCAGACAGCTTTATTGGAGGTCGTAAGGTATCCTAACAAAGTAAGAAGCCCAAACCCTGCCTCCCCTATCAGTCAGGTACAGTTACACTGCATGTGAAAAAGAATACGAGTTTTTTACACTAATCTGTTGATACTCAAAAGCCCCAGTGAAACAGGAATTCTGCTGGTTGTCATTTGGTTAGTTTTTGAACACTCAAACCAACATGTTCATTAGAAAGTAAAATTTCATCAAATCTGGAGTAGACATTTAGTCAATAACTTACACTGACACTTAAAAGTGATTTTTAGGGGGTTTTCTTCAGTCTAGCTCTCCGCCAACAGGCAGCCTCTCAAGCAGAGGCTGAGATACAAGAGATCCATGCTAAAACATGTGCATCTGTGATTACCTTTTACCCTTCTACATGCTTGACAAAGGGGAAAAAAGTTGGGAAGCAGTTTACAAGAACAGATAAATAATCACCATGCTATTTCTAAATTTGAAATTGTAAAATGAGCAACGGACATATTCTCAAAAATTGGATAGCTGGTAGCAAAGATATTAATTTTACAGGTCTCACCTTACTAATGCTTTGACAGTGGATCGAACCACACTTGAGAGCAGGAACAACGGAGACACAAGAATATGAAACAGGGAGAGGGAGGCAAATGCCACTGATGGGGAGAAGTCAGCCTTTCTTGTCAGATGAGCATGGACAACAAATGTCTACAAATAGAGACAGACATCATCATCAGTGCTTTGCCATAAAACAGGAAACAAAGACTTCATATTTCATAAGCATTTCATTTACAGGATCTTAATTTAAACTCTCTTAACAGTTTGGGGGAGCGCTGCATGCTCTGGGCTGCTTCTGGTCCCAGATGGAAAGTGGGCATTTTCCATTCTCTCCCAGAGGAACAGCAAATGTGTAGCAGGTTTGCATCCTGTTCTCCTCCTTCCTCGTTTCCATATCACTTATACTTGAAAATGTAGTTGTAATTAACACTATTAAGAAAAGTCCATACTTACTATAAGTACAGCTGCAATTGGTATTGCTGCATTCATAAAGACTGTGAAGGAAAAGACGTAGGAATATTTAGAAACAATTTTCATTCAGACATTCTAAATGCTCAAATACTGCTAAGCACTGTTTTACAATGGTATTTTCTGTGCTCTTACCCTGCATGTCTGTCCCCTCTGTTACAACCCGAGGGTATTATTTAATCATTACCTTCTCATTTTGACCTTCACTCAACCTTATTTCATGTAAGTAAACTACACAGAGGAAGAATATAGAAGCTAGTGCTAAAATAGAATTCAAGGATCAGTACAGGTGTAACAAAGAAGAGAAAGGCCAGTCCCTTTTGTGTTTAAACTGTGCCTGTCCTTTTTGTCCTACCAGGTATAGCAACAGTCAAACAGTGAAAGCTCTTCCCAGTGTCTTCACCTGAAGTGAAGTGTCATCCTTTGACTCACAAGTACTGCTGGTTGACTCTTTGGCCATCCTTTCCTGGGCATAAACCCCTGAGGGACTTTATATACTGTCAGATGTTTCTTTTGCCTACAGTAACATGAGCTTTAATGAATCCTGTAACACACTTGAAACTCTGTATTCATGTTTATATAAAATAACTGAGTTACTTAATATAGCTCCAATTCCTTGACAGAGGGGAGTATTTGAAAATATAAGAATGTTAGTACGTGTAATTGCAAAATAAAAGCTTAGGCTGTGTAAGACTAATATGTATTAAAGTCTAGAAATGCACAGTCTACACCTCACCCTAGGGAAAAAAAATACTGTATTTTTCTGAGGAAAATGTTCTTTCTGTGTTGGAATACAAAGCAGCCTCTCATTTCTCCTAACGATTTTACTTCCTGACCAGTTTTCATACTTTGTATCAACTAGAGGTAGTTACAGCACAGAAATTTTAAAGAAGGGAAACTTGCTGCCTGCAACTATGTCCTTCTGAATTCCACTAAACCCTTGTTTTTGCAATGTACCTCTGAGACTGCTGGAGTATATGAATTTGCTTTTAGGAGTGAACCTGATGAGAGAACCTAGCAAAGCTGCTAAACTCCTCAGGGATGGATCCCTCTCTTCTCCTGCCCAAAGTACGAGATCATACCTGTCCAATATGAAACTGGATGGATTAAATATCCTGTAGGGCTGGCAAGACCTTCTGCAGTTGAAACATCTAAGGCGGCTCCCAAGAAGTTGATCCAAATTTTGCTATTATGTGAGATCACAAGGACTTCACTTCAAACTTCTTTCAAGCAAACAAATAAGAGCCATTGGAATTTGGGGTTTGTTTTCCTTTTTTTTTTTCCTTTTAATTATGCAAGTGTTCAGAATGACAAAATGTCTTCTAAAACACATTTATTATGCAGCTTGAACTTTTTGTTCAATTGGATTATGGCAAAAGGACTTTGCTACTGGAAAAAGGCAGACTGACAACTGGAAAAGGTGTTCAGTTGGTTCTGGATATTTTAGGATAGTAACCATTGTTATTTTTCTGTAAGAAAGCCTGGAGTTACTTTGCTTCTGACAGATTAGGCAAAAAAAATCACAGAAATAGGAAATCCACTCCTTTCTTTCTCTGTCTGTCCTGAATATATAGTGTATACTAAATCCTGGAAAGCTTCAACCCAGCTTTGATTTTGGGGGGAGTATTTAATTAAAATATAGGAAGAGCTAATTTCTAGAATAGCTCTTTTAGGACACATGAACAATTCCATATACATGTAGCCTGGAGCCAGGCACAGGGGCGAGGCACACGAGATCCAATTTCCATGTGGTCTTGGAATGGAATTTTCTTGTGGTCTAGCCAACACTGCCCAGAAACTTGTAGGTATATTTTCTGCAATCCAATGCAAATATATTTCTTATGAATAAAATAGCTCCAACCACATTCTTTTTCACTCCTGTTAACAGCTATGTGTACTTCAAAAAGAATTCCAGAGTCTATTCAAAACTGTATGTTAAAAGCATATATAAAAAAATCTCTATTCTGCTTTCTTAGTGTTCTAGCAACTCTCTGCCTTCCTCTTGATCACAAGTATATGAAATCTTGGTCCCCTCCTGCCTTTTAATTGTTTTTTCTTAAAGAAATGATGTGGTGACTATAGTATTAGCTAACATGTTATGGCCTGGTTGTGCCTCTCATTCTTGTTATACTTATGGCAAGAAAAAAGGGCAAGTTCTCCTGTATTTGTATTCCCTTTTTAGTCTGCCAAAGTACTACTTTTAGTAAAGATCAGTGTAATTTCTGCTTAAGTCAGAGAGTGTAAGGAACTCCTAGGCTGAAACAGTAAGAACCTACATAAAGCTGCACTGCTGCACCCCAAGCTGAGAAGTTATCTCCCTGTGTCTTCGACATACCTAAATATCAGACATAATACAAAACAAGAATGCAATTGTAAACTTGGAATGTTTCAAGAAGCATCAGTAAATAGCTAAAATTTTTTCCAATAATGCGGGTTGTTATTTATGTCAGTATTTCTTCATGGAATAGTCAGTACTCCTGGGATGAATACATCTTTTCCTACCTGTTACAAATGACACTGTGAGGATTTAAAATCCAATAAGCCTTCACAGTCCTACAGCTGAACCCGTGGGCCTGACTATAAATAGATTTTAATACCACGTGAAGCACTGCAGACAAAGGGAACCTGGCTGAGTTGATCTGGGTGTAAGACAGAGTTTCAGGACTCACAGCCTCCAGCTAAATTCTCTTTTATGTCAAAGCAGAAACTCTTCACTAAGCCCAGAAAGTTTAGGATCCCCAGAGAGAAATTCTGGGGTCTCCAAAGTCAGTGAATACCTCAACTTAATGTTAGTTAAGTTCAATGGGATCAGGATCTTTCCCTGATCATTTGTCAGGGAATAAAGTCAGCTGCATGTCCCTTGGGTGAATGCAATCAAATAATACTGACCAGACTGCAAGTTATTTTTCTAGGGCCCAGTCTTCCTTATTATTCTAGAATGTATTTGTACAGGTACCTCGTAGTGTTTGAAAACATCTTGCTAAAATTTTCTATTTCATTAATATCTCACAGATTACACGAACAGCAATCTTCAGTGTGACTTTACTAATTATTTCTGAAGTATTACAGTAGCAGAGGTGTTACATATCATCTCCTCAATACAGAGTTCAGTTTGCCTTAGGTCTTTTTAAAAGCACAATGAAGTCTTAAAGCAGCTTGAAAAATAACAATGGATACAGAATGATGAAATTGCCAGGATGCTTGTATTTTTCTTTCCAGGATATAGAAACCATTTTAAGAATCACTCACTTCAAAAAGAAATCCAAATTTTGTGTAAGAACATGTAAATACTGTCTGTTGGAGCCTCAGTGCAAAGACATTGTCTGTCACATACTATTTGTATGCTCTGAATTGTGCAAAATGCAGAAAAAAAGAAACCAAATAAATTTCAACATCAGCTTCCTCTGGGATGCTGTGTTCTAGAAGAGAATATTGCTGCCTAAAGGTAGTTTGTAAAATATTTGTTCCTTGAAAGTTTTTCTCCAGCAAAAATCAATTCTGTGAAGCACTGATTTTTTCTTTTAGGCATATTTCCCACACAAGCAAAATTCTACTGAATTAAATGCAGAGTCTGACTAAATGGAAAGTGAGGAGTATGGATCAGAGCCTAAAGCAACTGAAATAATCTCAACAGAGAAATGGTAAACTCATTAGTAGCTAATAATTCAGTAGCACTTAGCCAAGCAGTGGATTACAATGAAGGAAGAGACTTACTGGATATGGAGGTATAAAGGGCAAAAGACTTGAGGCTAGTCATTTCTTTTTGTCTGGTTTCCTCCACACTGCTGTGAAATATGTGCTCCCAAGCATAGAGTTTAAGGAGCTTAATGCCTCGAAGCATCTCGTTTGTCTTCTTCAGTCTCTCGTTGGAGTACTCCTGCAACATTCACACACACATTTACCTGAAGAGTACAGTAAAACACCTGTTCCCTAAGCACAAGGATGACAAAAATTGTAAGCAGCCCCCTTGCACGGTGCAGACATTTCTATCACAAACAGCACTGCTCCCATCTGCAGGAATTTCTAGGTGACACTGACTGTCTGATTGGATGCTGTGGGGGAATGAATGCTGTCCACATTTTTGGAGAGGTGCATACTGTAGATAGGAAGGCATTCCTTTTCACACAGGAAGATGCACAAATCACTCTCGTTACCATCCATGATCTGCGGTGGCAGAGACTACAGCAAGCTCTGGCTCCATTACAAGTTCCTAAGGCTTCCTCGGCAGTGCAACAGTTGCTGGAAGTGGGGATAAGGTTCCGAGCAGCTGGGCACGGGAATCGCAATGAACCAAGGTAACTTCCTGGGCAGTGATGTAGGTGATTCACTAGAGACAAGCCAGGCAAGGCATCAAGGAACAGCTTGTGACTTAGCAGCCCTCTAAGCTCCCCAGTTGAGACACACACTGTGGGAGTTAGGACTGCAAGGAGTTTATTTAAATAAACCACTTCGATAGATTTCCACATCTGGGGTCCCAGCTTGGACGCAGCACACCTACTTCCTTTCCCTTGGACACCTTGCCCTGCAGGATTCATTGATTTGTGCACTGCACAAAGCCATCTCAGTCTATGAATACTGACCATTTATATTTGCAAGTTACAAGGTTCTTAAGGTTTTTTTTGCTCTTGGGGAATCATACTTTTTGAAAAATATAAACCCCAAAAAATACATTTTTACTGCTTACGCTTACCATGATTTCACATTCTTGAAGATTATGAAAAGTTTGAGAAGCAATTCTGGGTCAACATCCATGGTCAGCTTTGTAATTCCAAACACAGACCAATGCACAACTACCAGAGGTGGTATTTATAGCACAAAACAAGCTTGGTAACACTCACCAATGTGCTTCTCTGGGCCTGTGAGAGTTTTGTTGCTACAAAGTACTGAACAGGTGCAAGGACTATGATTACTGCTGCTCCAATTAAGGCACTGATTCCAAGAAGGTAGTAGAGCAGAAGAACTCCTACAATTATCTGTGGGGAGAAAAGAAGGTGAGGGGAAGGTCTTGCTTCACTCTGGGCATGCACCACAGAGACAATTTCAGGGTAAGGGACAATGTTCAAACCAGCAGCTGCTGCAGCTACGCCCACCCCAACCCCTGCACGTTCTGCATCCCTGGCACAGCCCCTGTGATCAGTCAGGGTCTTCTCCCAGAGACCCAGACACCCGCCCAGTGCTCCTCCCAACTGGTGCATTCTCTGTATTTCAGTTGCACGGACCCCTCCATTACGCACAATAAAAGAAGGTTCTGCAGGTTTGTGTATCTTCTAAAATTTAACTCTCAAAGCTATCTTAAAGAGCATTATTTTAAATAAAATTTTATTTAAAGATACTTCCAAGTAACACATTGAGCTATTCCCTTTAGAGTCACTATTAAAAACTTTTCCCCCATTGGCTGGATGACATAGCATGCATTTTCTTCAATATACAATTTTTTTCTCCTTTGACATTGCAGTGTTTTTACATCAGGAAGAAATTACTCTCCCAGTTTGCTTAGAACTCACAGATCTGCACCACTGAGACTTCCACAAGAAGGAACACTTATTTTCTTATTATAGAAACTAATATGAAGTATTATTAAAAATACAACTGATCTTGCAAGTATTAAGATGACATTATTGCTGACTAGCACATTAAAAAAAAAAAAGAACATAATAATAATACCACTGAGAACATCCACCTCAAATAATCAATCTGTGACAGAAACTGGCAAGGATTTGTTTAAGGATCTACATTGCCAGACTAACAATGGCTGTTAAAAAAGGGTTAGAGAAACAGCTTACAAAACTTTGTTTTTTTCTTTGGATTAATAAGAATCTAGAGATAAAGCCGAAGTCTGGATGGAGAGGGTTTACTGTAAACAGCTCAATAAACACAAGCAATATATAGAAGCTACCAGTGTTAATTATCACTATTCTAATGACTGACTCCTGAACAATCTGCAACATTGGCACTCTGTTTTTAACACTGTAAGCTGATAAATTAATCAGAAGATACACTGATAGAAAGTTAATTTCATACATCATTTCCCTTAATTAAAAAAAACTCCAATAATCAGAAATTTCCTTAATGTGTTATCTGTTCTTGCTATGTTTGCATACTCTCATAAACTTCACAGAGTGAACAGTCTTCTGTCATTTCAAGCTCAGTAGTCATATGTCCATCTATTTACACACATTTATGGGAATTGGGTGTTTAGATGAAGAAAAGGACTCCTTAGTTTCCATTCTGACATTTTCATTAATTTAAAGCACAGAAAGAGAAAATACAGATTTTTTTTCTTTTTCTTCTTAGGAACCCTTTGATGCCTCTCCACAGCTGAACTAAACTAAAACATGACCCTTAAAATGAGCCACAATATTTACTTAGAAAACAAGAAAGCAAAATCCTATTGTATACACACCACAAGTCTAGTAAGAGGCAAGGTTAAATTGCAAATTAAAAATTTTTCTGCGATGAGTAAGGGAGCAATCTGCTTCCACCTGAAGTCAGGCAATTCCTGAGTGTACGAAGCCAAGCAAAACACACACGGCCTCTGCCAGACACCCCCATCAGAGCTTTCCTCCAAAACACAAAATGCTCTTGGTCTTTACAGATCAAGACATTCATTCCCAACTGCGTTACTGTGTGGGCAGACACTCTGGGCACTCAAAATTCAGCAAAGCGTTGCACAGTGCACAGCCACTGCAGAACACTGACTCCCTCTTTTCCTGCTTTCCCTGATGCTTGTTGATTGTCAAGGGCGTTATGGGGCCGCCTGGTTCTAAACAGAGAGCATCAGCTTCTCCCAAAGACAAGGAGAAAGCTATTCCAGCTGGATCCTGAGGGAATTGCCAGCTCACAGCTGCTTTTTCATCCCTCATCCTAGCTATTGAGAGGGTCAGTCTTTGCAATAAAAATTCCATGTTTCCAATAGGTTAAAAGTGTTCCCACTTTCATCTTCTTTATAATGTGATAATACAGGCAAACTTTTGAAATACATTCAGCATGTACAGGAAAAAAACCCTGAAGACTAGTACCTGAAAAGAGCTGAAATCTGTAAGCATTATTGAATATAATTCTATATCACATCAAAAAGTACAGAGTCAAGAATAAAGAGTACACAGATAACATCTGAACTCTGAAGGACACTAAGTGCCAGATGGGAAGGCTCTCATTAATATTCCTGAGAAGGTAAAAATCATATTTAAAAAAAAACCCCTGTGTAATGAAACAACGCATCTCTTTCATCAAAATCCCAAAGCTCTTCCCTGACAGAGATATATATCAGGAGCAAGAAGCTCACCAACAGCTCTAGTTATTTTGTCTTGATTATTTATTGAGGATGGCAAACACTTTCAGCCAGAAACTGCTTTGTGGCCAGTTTTAAAAGAGACAAATGTCCTTTCATTACAAGCGTAAGCTATCCCTACCAAAGAGCCAGAGATATGAGAATGCAGGATTTTTTAATAATCACAATGAAATCAAACAAGGGTGTTTGTAAAATGGAGGCATAGGGGAAAAGCCTTTATAAGGCCTCATTTTGCTCCCAGGGTTTGAGCCAAACCTGCTGAGGGCATCTTTCAACCAACTGGCATTTCTGGGCCTCTTCTCATGGATTTCAATAACATTCAAACAGTAGTTTAAGGCAATGATAAAGCTCCCATTGACTCCACTCAGAGCAAAGATGGGGCTCAAATTATCTGGACTGTACAGAAAACCTCACTTGTCATGAATGGCTATTACAAAATCCACAGCAGATGCTGAAATGTTGATTGTTAGATTAAGAGCTACAAAACAATTAAAACCCCATTTTAAATAGTAATGGAGTTTGTGCAACTTATTATTAGCCATCTTTCAAGCACCCTGTAATTGTTTTCACGGCCTCATAAAACAAGGTATTGAATGAACGTTATGGAAAAGTGTTTTGAAGAAGCCTTTGTGACCAACGTGACTCAACTGATTTTGGCAAGGAGTGCACCATCCCCAAAACAGGAGCACGCTCCTGCACTGATTGTCCTCATCTGGGAAGGAACATCACAGCGGGAATTTTAATGCAAATATAATCATATTTTCACCAGACTGTCAGGAAGTCTTTATGAGTCCGTGACTTCTGGCACATTAGAGCAAAATGCTGTTACAGAATATGCAAGGAAATTGGATTAATGCTCTGTTGCACTAAAGCACTCTCTATGCTGAGCTGCCAGACAGGTCTTGGAACGTAAGTGTTCATGAAATTCGTACCTTGTGCATGGTTTGTCTATAATAATTGGTACTCTAAACATTATCATTAAAAGGGTGGACTCTTCTCAACACCTCACAGCTCTTTCAGCAATATCATTTTAGCAAAATACAATCACTGACTTCTTACTGCAGGGTGCTTCCCATAAATGGAATGAAAATACCCTGATACCCAAATTATTACTAACAAACTGCCAATATGTAACCATATTTAATGTATGTGTTAAATAACTTTCTTTTCATTATAGTAATCCTTTTTTTTGCAGTTAGATGTCAATATTAGAACATGTTCCTTGATCACTGTTTTTTTTCCCCACCCGCTTTACAATAATCTGACTCGCATTTTTCCCCCCCGATAATTTTAGGGAAGCCATGCCAAAAAAATAAGTCACATTCCTTTCTGAAAAATTCCACCTGATAATTGCTATACCCATCACCCTCTCTTAATTCTAGAAAACAAAATGTTTTAAACTACCACACAAGTTTTTCCAGAGTAGATCAGGAAAAATAGTCCATACCTGTTGTGCAGGAGTAACTGCACTGGAAGAGACAAATGCAGTTACACCGTGTGAATGCAGCCACACTGTGACCTAAATATGACTACCATCACTTTAAATCTTAATATTTTAACAGGCATGGTTATATACATCTCCCACGTGTAGAACGCACAGTGAAGTCATCCATTAAACTGCTGATTGCTTACACCTTAATAAGCCCACTATCCTGATTTGAGGCCCTACACAAGTCTCATAGAGCTAGCAAGAGCTTTATCAGAGATTCAGATGGATTACTTCTTGTTCTACATCCTAGCACAGCCTTGGAAGCAATCGACCCCCACTACCACAGAAACACAGGAAGATCTGGGGTAACATAGGGTAAATAGAAAAATCTGGCTTTTTTGGTTTTTTTCTTCCAGGTTAGGAAATTAATCTGGTTTACCATGCAATCAGATGATTTTAAGAGCAGCTGCTCCTCTGATCTGTAGCAGCTTGACAAAAACCTCTTCTATTCTACAGGAACAATGATAAAATCCACTAATTTCTAGTAAATATCTTTATTGTCATAAAAAATTACAGATCTCCTGATGGCCAGCAGACTAACACCTCACTCTTTGAAAGACATTAATACAATTCACCTAACCTTCTGAATGGCTGGCTTTTTTTCCCCTCATCCCCAGCTTTTCAATGTCATTTTCTTATATGCTTAACATCTTACAGAAGAAAATCACTAGTATCAGATGCTGATGGACACAGGAGCTCCCATGCAACACTCCTAAAGCCACATTATAAATTGCCTGGAAATATGATCTGCTAGATGCAGTCTATACATAGTCTCATGAAAATTATTTCATTTTTGGGCAAGAGCAAGCAACTCAAAATGCAAAGCTGCTGAGTAGATTACTTGCAGGTTTCTGACTTACATGGAAGCCAAATCAGGCTCTGTGTGGTGCTGAAACCAGATTGCCTTTGTGACATGAACACAATGGAGTTTTCATGATGGTTTTGAACCTATACTCAGAGAAAATACCGAGTGAATTTAAACTCTACTGCCTCTTCTGTTTGTATTTACTTCTAACACTGAAGCACACTCCGCAAAAATGCGCGGAGTATAGCTGGAAGAAAGCAAGAAGACTTGCAGAGTACTGAGTTCATATCAGATGAAACTTTGTGCTTTACTGTCAGCTTTCTCAGGAAATTCTGAAATGGAAGCGTAGGATGTTTCTACAAAGAGTACTGGCTCTTCTAAATTAAGTTATCTACTCTTTTCCCACATTCCAGTAAGCATGAACCCTGAAAAATGATCCAAGGTTCTATGGAGATTGTTCTGATTCCCTACTATCCTCTGCCTGCTCTACTCCCTTATTGGCACAGACTTTAACCACATGTCCATCCGGTGAGATCCACCACTCACAGTCTCAGAGAAGCACTACCTCACTGGAAAATAAAAAAAATAAATTAAAAAAGAGACCATTTTTGAATTGTTTTTCAGTGCTTCTGCAAGCTCATGTGACACAATGTACAGTCAACAGACCTGGAGCATTTAAGGAGGTAAAAATACCACGTTTCCTTGTTGGACATCGCACACAAACTCCTGCTGCTGTAAGCGAACAAGCTTAAGATTAATAATTTAAATCCATCGTGGAAATACCCTCTGAGATGGGACTTTGCTTTCCTCATCTTAAAAGACTTGATAAGACACAGGTGTACCTCACTGGGCTTTACGAAAGGCTACAAGACACGGAACCAGGAGTCACCAGGCAATTGGATGTGACTCAGAACAGTGATCTGCTCCTTGCAATCCATGTGGGAAAGGAGACTGAAGGAGAGTGGAGAGACAGGAAACCAAAGACACCAGAGAGAATAATGCAGCAAAACCATTTCATATAACAAATATGCAATAAGGAAAAAAAAATTTGTGGAATTTGTCATCCTAGAAGTAGCAGTAGTTTTAAGGGATGTCCAAAGGATCATCTCTAAGCAATCATATTTATGCTACTTCTCTTGCTTCTGCTGGGATTCATAAGACAAATGATTCCAATATCTTCCAGTTAACTTCCCTGATGTAATAAATGGATGCACTGCAACCTGCTGCACCCTATAAATTCTTGTTACAAATGCATGAAAAACAAAACATGCTTTGTTTGGCAGCAGCCAAGATCCTAATACAATCATAAATACCTAGAGTCCAATCACAGATGTGAAATCAGTTATATGCAATGTTTCTAGATGTTAATAGCTTGAAATTTTATTTCAAGTCATTCTTTAACTTCTTTAATAGCTCCACTTTCATAAAACTCATAGGCAGTGAACCACTACAGACTGATGCACATCAAGAACAAAAGGACATTCAATCACCTTACCTGCACTGGCATCGCCCAAAGGTTAGGGCAGAGGAAAAAGAACCACATCAGCTGATTTGTGTCTATGGCAACCAGGTTACAGATCTGGCCTGCTGTCATCTCCCCCATAGACATGTTAGAAGTGGACAGCTGCATAATTTTATTGTATATTTTTGTCTGGAAGAGATATTAAAGGGTTAGTTAGCATTATTAGAAATAAAATGAGATTTCTAGCTCCATCTGAACCACAGGACCAGCATGTTGAAGGAACATATTTCCAGTAACTTGAATGAAGAGCTTAAAGTTTGGCAGTTTTTGTTACGATGTAAACTTTAAAGCTACTATTCTTCACTGACACAAAGCACAGAGGAGTCAGGTGCTTCATGGCTGTCTACGTACTCCCTTTTTGCATCCCTGTGTGTCAATAAGAGAATGAAACCTTTACTGTAAAACATGCCCCAACATTAGCAACTATGATTTATACCTCCAGCACCTCCATGGAGTGCCCTTGCTGTCATTAGCACTAATAATGTATTATTATTTTCAATGTATAATCCTCAATATATTATAATTCTTGTTATTTTTCTCTGGCCATTGATTCAGGTCCCATCCAACCTCAGAACAATGCTCCTGACTGAGAATGTTGCCACATTTTGCTAGCGAGCTCAGTCCCATTACACCATTTAATTCACAGACAACAGATGTCACAGGTACAATTCTGTACTGAATCAAGCAGCTGCCTCAGTGCAGAATCAGGCACCATGTATAAAAATAACTCAATACAGAATAACGGAAGTGTACTTTTATCAGTTGGTTTGGTAAAAGGCTACACAGAGACATTTTGCCTTCATTCAGCAAGTGCCTTCAAAAAATGTGCCAACTGGCCATCACGAAGCACAGAATCATATGGGGCACACCAAACAGGTACAGGAAGAGCGACAGAAGATTTAAAGAAAAAATTGTAGGAAAAAATGTATAAAAGTACTGGCAGAGGGACTGCCCTTAACACTAATCTGCTGCTCAGAGTGATGGCTAAAAATTTTCCAATTTGCATAGTCCACCTGGCATTAGCTGGACCTCTGTATAATATCCAGTGCAGAGAACATAAAGCTTTTCTTAAACAAAATTATTTTCCAACAAGTCCCCTTTTACACTTGCTTTGGTCCATGTATTTTTCAGTCAGTTCCAGCTCTTCTGCTTCATACAAGACACGCAAATTTTTTTTCATATTTTTGGGTCTAATTTTTATTCCTTTAGGATTTTTCTACTTCACTCTAGTAAGGGAAAACCAGTGGACGAAATGCAGAAGTCTGGCAGCCAGCAAGTGCTTCCAAGTGTAAGATCAAAAGAGGATTAAAGAATTACACTGCTATTGAAAGCATCCATCCATCAGCGAGACTCCCCACAGGATCCATGCAGCTCAGTGCATAAAGAGTGTAACTTGTAAGGCTGGCTCTCAGGTTGTCAGAGGGTAGGTTTCAGCCTGTGCCAACACCACATTGTAATCTTACACCAAATTCTCTCATTTCCAGGCACAGAGCTTTGTATGCTACATAAAACCTTGATCTGCTGTTCTCAGTTACACAACAATTACAGACCCCATTTTTGCAATCTTATTTATGTTCAGGAGTTACAGACTTCACAGTGCCTGGCAGATTTTGTGGCATGACCCATGGAATAAGACACTACTCCATGCATTGGGAATACAACCTATCCTTTTGTCCAAAGTATATTTACAAGACATTTTAAAGCTGTATTATTTGCGTGGGATGTGATGTTACCAAAAAATGCCTTTGAGATGGGAGAGGTGCAGCTCACATGTGAACTATTCCAAAAGTTACATTCACTTTTACTATCAGCAAATATTTGCTTAGAGGTAAGAAGAAATACAGCATTAGATATTAAAAATAACAGTTTATATAAAATCATCAAAATAAGATGCAAAAGAAACAAGACAGGTCTAAGCTAAGACAATCTATAATGGCACTGGTACATTCAATACATGTCAGGAGGGAAGCATTTCAGAATTTAACAACTATAATTATAATTTGTATTTACAAACACACATTATGAGTGTACTAAAACCTTAATTAGTAATATATTTGGGTACCTGTATTGCGCCTCTCAAGTTGATTCCTGTCTCAATAGCAACGTAGTATGATGCTTGCAGAAATGTCCTTTGCAACAGAAGGGCAAAAAATAAGAGTACAGCCAAAACATAAGCATTGGACAGGAACTCTTGAGATGAAATAAAGAAAACACCTAGAATTTTAGTCTGTTAAAAAAAAGAAAATTAGAAATCAGCCACAATGGTAATTTAATTACCTGCTTTGCATAATTAATAAGCAGAGATAATCAGAGTTTATTACTTTGAAAGTGCTCCCAACCTTGTCTGAAACCTCACAGTTTATAAATTCAAGGAAACAGTCTCATAACATGCCAACTCAAGCTTTATTTAAATGTAGAATGACATTTATAGGATTTCTGATATCCTTCCAAAACTCTAGGGCACTGAGTAACTCCATATGGTCATTTATTAACAGATGTGCACTGCCCAACATCAGAAAGGAAGAGTTAACAACTTTTGGGAAAAATTACTCTCATTATTGTAACACCTCAGGTTTCTGAACACTAAAAACAACCTTCAGAACTTGTAAAAAACCCAAACTCCTAGAACCATGCACATTATTTTGGCCTTCTGCATCTTGTTCACTTTTTTAATGGTCATTACCTACTAGCAAGTTCATGAGATCACCAAAGTGCATTTTGAAGCATGTCTACAGCTTAATGGGAAAACAGTGCATCTCTTTCAGATTACATTTAACAAACCAACACCTTTGGTGCCACAACAAGTTGAGAGGTTGGCTCACCATGGGAAGCCTTCTGAAACTAAAATGTCTCTGTCTTCCTCCTTCTCCTCTTGTTTGCTGGCCTGTGCTTTCATTAAATGCAAAATTAGGAAGAAGTTTCTTTCTGTTCACTTTCAGAGGGCTTCTTGCCATTTACACTCCTGCTGTATCCCTTGCTCAGCATATTTCTTCTTGCCTAAATAGTTTCTCTGCTGTTGAAGATTTCACAACTGCTGTAACACTTAATAAGCTATATTTCACAAACTCTCACTGTCTGTACATTTTATTAGATCTGATCTACACCTTGCAGTTAACTTCTCAGAAATCCCATATGGCAAGTTCATACAAAGGCAGAATTTAGTTTTTAAAGCTGTTCTTTTGTACAATGAGGATGAACCAGCTGGAAAAGGAACAAACTTCTCCCTATCCCTATTTATACCTGGGTTGCTGCAACCTGCACGCTCCTGGTTTTTTTACTGTGCATTGGCTGGGAAGCTAACTGGATCTCTTCCTGAGCCAATTCAAATTATTGAGATAAGGAAATCAGCCCAGGAAAAAAATAATGGGCCAAATCAAGAACGGAAGTGCCCAGTAAGTGCCAGAGATAAAGCAAAGGGGAAAACAGGAGCAGAGTGGATAAGGACTGTGAAAGGAGGAAGAGCAAGGCCTTTCAGCAGTGGTGACCCAATAGGTCATTTCATCTTCCTGAGAAATTAAGTCTTAGGGTATTTTCTCCACCTTTTGGCATTCATGACTGCTCCTGCCACTGCTTTTAGTAGGCACACACATGCTTACCTTTGCAAACAAGTAAACAAAATAAGGAGCAAAATAGGTTTTGAAAGGATCCATTGTTTCACTCCACGAGAAGAGTGAATGCTACCGTAACACATCCAGGACAATTCTCCTGGGACAGTGACTCCCACCTCACACAGCAATATTCTTTCTCACGAGAAGAAACTACTCTGATCTGTCCACACAATGGTCTGACCATCCGTGGAGGTGCCTTGGAGTTCATTCATCAACACCAAAAAGTCATTCTCCACAAATATCTGATCACTTCCAACTGTGGTTAACCCTTCATACATTGCCCACACTAAGCAGCTATCAAAGGACTTTTTTCTACTATGCAACATAGAGGATTTCTGTGAATTTCTTAGGTTTACTCCCTTTTCCCACTTACGTGATATTTGTTACAGGCCCTGAGATTCAGACCAAGGCTGGATATAAAGAAAAACAAGTAATTATATTTCCATTCCTGTAAAGTATTTTTCAGGCAAATGTTCCGTATTTCCACAATGAAGCATCCTGATAGTCATATACTACTTTTATGTAAGTATGTGCAAGAACTCAAAAGAATGTGGAAAACTTCCATCAGTGACACTCAACAGTGCCAAGCTTCACACTTTGAAAACGGGGAATAAAAACTATTTCAATAATTTATTTCTTGCTCTCAAAGGTAAATTGCCAGATGATAGGATTTCCAATTCAGCTAGGTGCTTTGACTTGATGTACGTAAACATTTCATTGAACTAAACAAGGAATTAGCCCTCAGAGAAAGTACTCAAGCATACAGAGTCTCCAAAGTCAAATCAATACAATGTAAATAATCACTGGGCATAGCTCTGTCTTTAAATCATTATCAACTGCAAAACTCTGAACAATTATGGTACACGCCAGCAATGCAAAAAGAGACATTTAATTGCTATTTTAGTTATTTGCACCCTAAAGGGATTTTAAAGCCCTAATTTATTACTTATCCCATAGTAATTAAAGAAGGCTACAGCAGCATTATATACAACTAAAGGTCTACAGCAGAGCAAAAATGAGTTCCTCTTCCAGACTATTTACAGTCTTACAGGTTCAGATTTTCAGTGCTGTCCTACATCTGTCCAGTACTGCTAATTTCTGCAGCTAATACTTTTTCCTGTATGTAAAAGAATATTTTTTTTCGACAACCATGTTTGACAAATCATGCTTTTCCAGCAGTGAGATTTTGGTGCAGCATTGATTCCCATCAAAACATTACAAAATAGACAAGGAGGTAAAGTGAGATGCACATTCTCATTATTTCTTCTAGTGCTCCCTTGAGAGAAAAGGAGGACAAACACATATACATAAAGATCACACACTTGGTGATAGCACCAAGGTGCATTATCAGGCCATTATGGCTCACAAAGTCACTGAGCACCTCTGTGTTGAACCTACAATAGGTGTCTATGTACACTTGTCAGCCTGCAGGAAACACAGACATAGCTGAACACTTACTGAACCTTTCACACAAAAGGCAAATTACCTTGCTTGAGAAGTTTATGGAAATAATTAGATGTTTTATTTTCAGAAATGGCTTTGAGAACATTCAGTGTCCCACCTTGCACACAATTTCAGGATAACACCAATTCTTAAAAGTGCCAGTAGGCTCTAACCGGTATAAGACTGAGCAAAAGGCTTCTATTCGAATACCTAATGACCCTGGACTCACACAGTCTTAAATGTCAGTACTGGGCTTTTTGCTAAACTGGGCCCTATGACTTCTAGAGCTTTTTAAATAATGAGTTTGGTGCATCTCTGAATATGTTATGTCAGCAGCTATTCCTAATGCTGGAACTGCTAATCCTAACGCTGCAGTGTGGAAGATGCTACCAGCAAATTATAAAGGTTATCATTCTGTCAGTCTCTTCTTCGGTGTGAAATGATTAATGCTCAGAGAAATTTGTGTCACAGGAGCGTTCTGGGATGGCCATAAATATTGATACTGGAGTTATAAATAAACATGAAGAGCGTGACAGAATTTAAGACGCTGTGGTGCTCTGACTAACTACAGCACTAACTAGAGCAGTTAATACTGCCTGTGACACCCATGTGATCTGAGTTTCAGCTCCATGGTGGGTTATATCTGTCACACAGGGCCTGAAGAAGAGAACAAATATTGTATCTCTACACCTTTGGTTTCACAAAGAGAATTTCTGTTTCAAAGATACAGCTGAATCATTACAACATCTCCTCAGTCAAAACTATTGAAGCTGTAGATGGGTAAGAGATGGGTAAAAGACACCCTCCACTGTACTCACAGCTTACTTTGCTTGTCTGATTCTGTCCCACTGTGTGGCACCTCTTTCCAACACCCTCAAACTTAGCAGCACATCAATCACAAACGCTGTTTCCCAGAAATTATCTTTGCCTTCATATGACAGCATTTTAGGAGGCTTGTTTCTCACACCTAAGAAGCTCAGACATGAAGGCAAGGTTCGCTGTTTTTTTGACTCATTACAAGCTGGCTATAACATTCCTAGCAGTAGAGCTGGTGTATTTCTTTCCAAAGCAGACCACGTTGCCTAAGTATGTGCACACATGTGGGAGCCTTCCTGAACATCCCAGTCCGCTTACAAATAGTTTGAAGTGAAAATCTTCATTAGAAAGATATTTCATCTAACGCAGCAAAAGCAATTTTCAAACATATATCTAATTAGCCCCTTACCAGAGAAAAACAATGTGTACAAACCAGCTCAAAACAGAAGGAAAAGATTTTAGCACAGCTAAAATACACCCTTTAAGGGTCAGTCAGGGACTGCCTTCATCAGTGAATATTGCTGTTAGCTGGTCCCAAAATGGTGTAAATGACAACAGTGAGGTTACTGCTTAGCTACTGAGTGAGGATGCCAGGCTGGGGGGCCTCGGGCCTGTCAGAACTACCTGAGCTTTTTTTTCACAGAGAGGCACTAGCTGACACTTTAATAGGAAAACTAAGTAGGATAATCTGTAAACTGTGATTTGGTATAATTTCAGCTGAAACAGTGCCCCAAACAAATTATTGAGAACTCAACAGCTTCCACAGTACTTTGCTGCAACATAGCCCTATAGTCTTAATTTTCTCATTTCCTGCTTTAACTGGTTTCCATTGAACCTACTTGCTATATTAAAGTTTCCAAATATTAGGATAAGGATTGCAAAATGGACAAACAGTTAATTTTAGCCTGAGGCTTTTGTTAAATTTTCTGCAGTGCAGCTGATGTATTTCAATATTTACAGTGGACCTAATCCAAAGTGTACTTGAGTGAATGGGTATATTTCCATTAGTGTCAACAGACTTTGGAAATGAAGTCTTATATCAAAGACTAAGTGAGCTGCAGAAATAAACAGATCTATCTTGTAGAAATCCAGCCTGAGTGACCTCACCTTATAATGAAAAGATGCTTCCTGAGCTATATTTTTATTTTTAGTTAATCAAGAAATATGTCTGCTTCTTCTTGCAGAGCATTCCTTTAAAGAGCATCCTTCAAAAATATGTTTCAGTTGATCTTTCAAAACTAACCTCCCCAAAGGCACTAGTGGAAATTCTTTCCTACAGTCAAATTACTTGATGTTTTATTATGATGAAAAAAGCCTCATTTTTGGAAATGAAAAGCCAAGCCTATTAGAAAACACACTTTGCCTTTCTGAAAAGGCCTCAGCCACTCTGTGCAAGACTGCACTTAAATTCCTTATGATATTAACAGGATTCTGAATATGCTTCACTGATACCTTGAATGAGATATTTTCCAGAATGCAAGGCTGACTAAATGCACAGGTCATGTATTTTGCCCCCTGCAGAATCACAGATTGGGTAAGGCTGGAAGGACCACAGTGGTCATCTGGTCCAACTTCCCTGCTCCAACAGGGCCACCCTAGAGCACATGGCACAGGATTGCATCCAGATGATTCTTGAATATCTCCAGTGAGGGAGGCTCCACACCCTCTCTGGACAGACTGTTTCAGTGCTCAGACACCTGCACAGTAAAGAAGTTCTTCCTCATGTTCAGGTGGAACTTCCTGTGCATCAGTTTCTGCCTGTTGCCCCTTGTCCTATTGCTTGGCACCACTGAGCAGAGCCTGGCTCTGTCCTCTTGACACGTCCCTTCCAGACACTGACAGACATTGATGAGGTCCCCTCTCAGCCTCTTCTTCTCGAGGCTGAACAGGCCCAGCTTCCCCAGCCTGACGTTGTAGGAGATGCTCCAGACCCCGAACCACTTGCTGCCCTGAACTTTGCTGCCCTGCACTGGCCACACTCCATCACAGCGTAAAAGTGGGTATCAGGCAGTACATTCATACTGTCATTTCCAGCATTCACAAACACAGAGCAGAGTCACTTTCCTTGCTGAGGACAAACAATACATAGTCACAGCAACGCTTTTTTGACTCCTCTATTTGTGTGACATTTTGACAGTACCTGTGGGCGGATGGTGTTATTTCCTTTTCCAACATTGTGAACAATCCCAGAGATGCAGAGAGGCCCGGCGAATCCAAGCAAGTCAGCCAGAATACGGAATGTGCTACTGAGAAGTAAGGGTCTTCCAAAAGCACAGCAGAGAGCACGCCAAATGAATCCGGATCCTTGTGGAGATGATGATCTTTTGTTCTGCCAAGAACAAACGAAAAATTAGAAAGAATTATGTTATACGTTAACCTCAGGTCTGATAAATCACTGGTATTTTTGTCGGTGCTTTAATTCATTGACAACCATTTGCCATCTCTGAGATAGAAAAGCACAGGAACTACAACTATTATTTCATTTATTTTTATAGAGTCAGAACAAAGCATTAATTTGCACTTCCCTCCACAAAAAGAACCATGCTTTCCCACTCTTAATAGGGATAAAATACGTGTGGTGTTTGTGGCCTGCTGAGGAAGAAAGAAAAAAAGAGGAAGGGAACTGGCAGGCTTTTGTTCTCTAGTGAAGACAGAGACTGGAAACCTACACTCTTTTTAGACAGGATGCAAAAGAGTTCTCTTAAAATCCTCAATACACTCAGCTCCCACCAAGGAGTAAACATTAATTTGAGGTGAGGTACTTTCAGCCCTGAATTATCCTATGGACAAACTGTAACTGAAATAACAGGGAAAAAAATAGCCCTGCAAGGCCTCATTAATACTGACTCTGTAATTGAATGCTTCCAGGGTCTTATCAGGAAGAATAATGGTGTTCAGTGAACACAGTCCATAATCACTTTCCACATCAAAATAGAGGCCGTATACATTTTACACACATTTAACCAGTAATGAGTTTGACAGGCGTGTTTAGTTAGAGAAATGTCATTATTTGTGCGAGGTACAACTGAGCGTGTGGTCTACTGGCATGTGGACAGCTATGCTAACGGATACTTCCTCTGCATCGTATCTGTTTGTACCACTGTGCATCATGCTTGTATCATAAAAAGTAATGAAAAGCGCAAGCCCTGAGTAAGCAGACAGACGTAACTCCACGCTTTGCATACCTTCTGTGCTTCAAAGGCCTCGTTAAGGAGAATGTAATTGGTCAGAGCCCTCATAGCAATGGGAAGTTTGCCTATGGTTTTTAAGTCTATTGGCTTCTTATGGGCAGTCTTGATGAATGTATTCATCCACCAGTATGTTCCTTTGGACAACAGATTCACAAAGGGCTGCAGGAATCGGACACCGAGATCCTGGAGATCCTCAGGAGGTTTAACTTCTTTAGGGGTTTTGAAGAAAACGTACCTCTGAAATCCAGAAAAATACCAACAGAATCACAGTAAATGCACAGAAAATACAAGTGCATAAAGAATAAAAAAGGATTATTGCAGGTAATCAATGAATCAGTCTTGGTTTCTCAAAAGACATTCAAATTCAACCAACACAGCAATCCAGATTCCTCAAAAAGAACTCTTTTTTTTAAACTGAAAAAAATCAGAGGCATCTAGTCTAGAAACAAATAATTCTAATCATTCACTATTATAAGATAAACCTTTATCAGACTTCACTCATTTTTGGGAATAAAAAGCCAAGCCTCTAAAAACACACCTTTCCTTTCTGAAGATTACTCAATCATATACATCATTTCATCTCTATCCATTACTCTAACTAAATCCTATCAATTTCAGTAGGATTTCTGGATATGCTTCATTGCTATCTTTTCTCCAACCACAGTTGGAGAAATAATTCACAGAGCCTAGCAAAAATGGTGATGGGTTTGGGAAAAGCCATCAAGAAGATGGCTTCTGCTAACATAGAGGCCTTAACCTCTATTTTTTCCTCAACCCCTTTTATTTTCTTTTTCTGCCCCCCCCCCAGCAGTGGCCAACTCTCCATGCATTCCAATCCCTTCTTTCAGCAGCTGCAGCAACATCCCTGGACCTCCAAGCTCTGCCATAGAACAATAGGCAGTAAAAAAAATTCATACTGTTGACAAGTTTATTCAATTCTATCCTTTAATAATTAAAACCAAACAAATAAAACATAAAAAAGGGGTGACAATAGGCAGTGACCATTTTTTATTCTTCTTTGTGACTCATAATTCCATAGAGATTAAATCTCATTTAGCTATGCAGTTCTATTATGAAGAGGTTTATGAGCAAGTCTCTCCAAATTCACATTTGAATTGAACTTTTCCACTGTGTTTCATTTATGATATAAATGCTGGCTATCCAGCATTAGTGTTTTAATTCCTCTTTGTTTCAAAAATTTTACTAAAAAGGCTGGGTTTAGACATAGTTTTTGTCTCAAGTTACCAAATAAACATATGCACACAAAATCCTCCAAGAAAAATCACAAAAGAACAAATGTATGATAGAAACAACCCACATAGCTGAATGTGTTACTGGAAAGAAATCACATGAGCAAAGCAGCAAGAAAATATATATCTGGAAATATTTCTTTCCCTCCTAAATTTAATTTGTGCACACAGTTACGTGAGTGCCAGGTGAAGGGAACTTTGGCATATTTCTATCCAGCAGTCTCCAAAGTCATCTCTCAGTTTGGATCATGACTGTAGACACCGCAGAGAGAAAAATTAAAAAAAAAAAAATAGCTGGGAGGAACCCCTTGCCCGAATAAATCACTTACTGTGATTGTCTCCTGAAAAACAAGAGATGTTATTCGTGGGGCAAAGATATTCTCTGATAGAATTCCTTTCTACCAGTTTTCCCTTGCATCAGAAATACTTGACAGCCATGACTGAAACAGAATCATTTAAAAGTTTATGACAAACTCAAACAGATGAAATTGATCTTAATTTAACAACAACAGATTCTGGCATTTTTTGAAATTATGGATTCATCTGGCCTAGTAAAATAGAAAAATCTAGCTAGAAAAAGAAATCTATTTGACAATCAAAGGTTAATACTTTCTCCTTTAGTAATGCACGTTACACTAAGTACCTAGAAAAGGGAATAAAACAAAAAAGAAACCGAAAACCCAATAACCCAAAAAACAAACCAATAAAAAAACACAGAAGGAGACTTTTCTGATAGTAACTTACCCTCACCCTGATGACATTGATTTCTACTGCTAGTAACATTCCATAAAGGACAACCAGTAGTCCTGTGAGGCAAAATCGAAGCTGAGAAAATCCAACTCCATTATCACAGAACTTTACAAATTTGATGGTTTTTGTTATGAAAGCTAAAGTCCAGTAGAACAGCAACGCTGTAGAGGAAAAAACCCAACGAACAACTTAATCAGTTGCATAGTTGCAAAAAACACACAACAGTATTATAAAATATTAATTCAGGAAGAATGCAACAGAATATATAAAATCAGAGAGTGGCCTTTCTTTTGTCAAAACAGAAGACTAATTCAATTCCACAAACATTAAAATATTAGGATAATGTTAGTTCTAAATGCCTTTTCTATTAGATTTAGTGGTATTTGAAAAGTTTCACAAAGTGAAGTCTGCTGAAGGAAATTTCCACCTGCTGTAAACACGTGTCCACACGATGACTTCAAGGGAGGCTGTTGCTCCACAGGTGAAGGTGCCTGTGAATGATGTTCTCCAGACTTGGGTAATGCTACAAGACTGCTGTGAACGTGGCTTGAAGGGAGATTCCCTGCTAATCTCTGGGACGTATGCAGGCACAGATATTAAAATACTTTGTCCAAATTGCTGCTGCACTATTGTTCAATGCAAATTCCATATATGGAACTTACCATGTAGATAAAACACTCACATCAAGGAAGGATATTCTGGCATTCATGGAACACATCTTTTATTTTTTAGAGTTATATTACACTTCTTGTCAAAAAGTGCTCATGCTACCATCAATTCTAGATCAATAATCCCTGCAGTAAACTCTGGTGATTTGGAAACACTCTCCAAACCATTTATCACACCATAAGCCAGTTCCTGTTCCCTACTCTTAAGGAATTGCCTCCCAGCGTTATGTTCTTTTACATGAATTTTTCTGTATCTGCCATGGAGCAACAGATGGAATGTGCTCTAAATGCCAAGAAAAGCTTGGATGTGCTTTCCAAGCATCCTGCTGGAACACCAGAGAAAGACTTCAACCAAGGCATTAGCAACTGTAAGTCTAACTTAAACACAGATAATTACCAGGAACGTGCATAAATTTCAAATATTTGGTGATGTTCCAGTTGCCCTGAGGCACTCCAGAAAGCCCTCTGGGAGGTACTGTGGGGTTACCCTTTCCAAGCAAAGCTAAATTCAACACGGAGAATCCATATGAGATTTGGGACTGCCAATCCTGCTTCTACCGAAATGAAGTTAAAACCTCTCCTTTAAATGAAGACACTGAATGGAACAGTGCAGGAATACTGGGCATTAGGACATTTGCCAGGAGGGTCTATCTTCCTCTAAAATTAGCAGGCCAGTTTGTAAGAAGAAAGCACAGCGTGGTCAGGTGTTTGAGCACTGTACTGCAGTGGCTGATGCAGTTACAGAGAAGATGTAAGAGATATAGTTACCAAATTTCTCTTTTAAACCTTTAGCTTACTTATGTGAGGCTTCCTACCGTCTTCCAAACTTACACTGCTTCAAACTTCTCATCCTGTTTCACACTGCTTCCTTCCTCTGAGACACTATTCCTCCCTACTTGCAGTATTTCTGACTATAAAATCTCACTTTGTCCAAGAATACATTCCATACTGTTCTACTTTTAACCAGCTTTGGCTGTTAAGCCTTGTTTTGTCTCATTCGTCTACCAACAGCCTGAGAACGCATCCTTCTTGGAACAAAAGGGACTTACACAAACCTTGCACCCTGAAAACATCCACCAGCAGAGGACTTCAGAAAAAACAACCAACCCAACTAGCAAATATGTAGAGCTCTTGGAATTACAAATAAGAAGTAGCAGAGCCATTCTCCTAATTAGGGTTTAAATAAGGGCCTATATGGCCTTTTATTTTTATTGTTAATTTGTCTTTTACCTAAGAAGTATTAAAAAGTGCCAAACACAACATTCTCAGGTGGTAAGTGGCCACCCACTGTCACACTTAGAACCATTTGAATTTACTTAGTTGGTCACTTTTGAATACAAGTGTATACAATCTAATCTGGTGAATGTTCACAGGCCGCTCAAGATAAGGCTCCTTGGAAAATACAGTTATGGCTCTTTCTTTGAAATTGCACCTACATAGATGATGTTTTTATCATCTGGCTGGTGAGTACATACTGGCTGAGAGCTTCTAGAAATTTTCTCTGAGAACTGCAGTGATCAGACCACAGAGGCATGCTTGTATTTACTGGATTGCTTTATATGTATTTTAGATTCCTAAATGAGCTCATTTTGACCTGTGCCTGTTTTAAGATAAATTCTGTGTGCTAAGCAATAAGCATCATTTTCATACAGTAACAGGAAGCTTCATTTTAAAGAATAAACTAATTCCAAGAGAAGTAACTACAACGTAAAGGGACAAGAATTTTGAATTAGAAAAAAAGATTACTGTCCAGCAGTAGTTAAGACAGTCAAATAATTAAGATTGATTAAAAAAAGACAATTTGCTTAAATAAAAAAAGTATTGTGTTCCCACACTATTATCTGTTTCAGATTAAAAACTCAAAGTCCTAGTGTTATTTCATAATTTTCTTCTACTGTTACTTTCTGAGGTTTATTTTTCTATAAACCAAAGAAACTAACTTAAAAAACAGTGGAATCACATGCTGCCATTCAACTGCATATTTTGTATGTCGAGAAAGAGAGCAGATTTTCCAATTCTAAAATGTGTCATGCTAAACTGTAGAAATGTTATGCATCCATGTGGTGCAAAGAGCATCAAAATTAGCATTATTATGAGAGTGCCCTGGCAAACAACACTACATGAGAACAGCTACATTTGTTGAAATATAATTACAGGTCGAAATCACACAGAGAAAAACATATTCAGATCAGATCAAAGTGTTTCAATAGCTGGGACACTCAACCGCATACAAGACTCAATCATTAGCTTCAGAAAATAAATATTCCAAGTCTTGTCAACTTTTTTTGATAAGAAATAGTAAGGATGATATCTTCAAAATAATGAAATGCCTGGGCTAAAGGTGAAAGGCAGGGTCAGTAGAGGAACTTTGAGTCCTCATTTTGCATACTCCAAGGAAACGTGCTAATCCTCAAGTCTGTCATGGCACCTGCCTCTTGCTTGTTTATGAAGAAGTACAAATGGACTTTGTTTCTTTAAGGTATGGAGTGAAAAAGATTTTTTAAAAAGAAAACATCTCAAAGTTTCATGGGACTGGAAAATTTCACCTTGTTCAGAATTAATGAACAGACCTTTAAGGGTCTGCTGCACTGCATCAGTGAGAGTTTCCCTACTGGGTTTAATAAATTTTGGATAAGGCTCTGTTAGCCTTTGCTTTGTACAGCTACCAACTCTTTGCAACTGTGAGCAATCATCTTGCAGCTGAGGCAAATGACGCCTGCACTTTGGTGGAAATTCACTCAGGAGTAGCAAGATGCCACATCAGGTCCTTTACTTTGCTCTTGTGTATGTGTCTGTGTGTGCAACGTTAGATCTCTTCTGCACGAACTCTGTTTCTCATACACCCAGCAAAGAGTTTATCACCAACTTCAGCTTTGCCTCATGGTTCTCATTTACCTCATAAAATGAGGCTCTGAAAGCTGCCTCATGGCCACACTGCACTCTAGTGGGTTGACAGCTGAGTAAAGGTATAATTTAACTATCCATAGTGGGCTAATTTGCATAAAGTGCTTGTTGCCTCGTCCCAGATGTCAATACAGAGCAGTTGCAATTAACACTGAGAGATGACAATCCTCACAGTTTGTGTAGTTAAGAACAACGGAGAGAGACTTCCCAAAACATGTCTTAGGTTCTCTCATAAACTTAGGACAAACAAAAGAAAAACAAATGAAGAAATAAAATAAAATCAAAGACCTTGTGAAGCTTGTGAAGACTTTGGATTAAAATTCAAATCAGAGCAACTAAGTGGGAAAGCTGTGATGGTCTGATTTTCTTTTTTTCCTAAGAGCTATTAAGATCAGATTCTCTGAAGGAGTCCATTCCTTAGAAATTCTTGCAAAATTAAAATTCATCCATAATCCCTAAGTAAGTGTTGGTATTCATTGGTACAACTGTTTAGTATTCAAGTATTGTCTGGAGCTTATCCAGCATCAGCACTGAAAAAAATTATCATCAAAGAGGAATCTCTACAGAGCAGGAAATATGCAAAGATGGGTAATCAACTACCAGCTGTAACTCTGTGCTCTACCCTTCTCAAAGACTTAACAGCATGAATGCAGTAGTGACACTAAATTATTTAACACTGCGTTATACATCTGAAATAACAAAACCACAACAACAAAAAAACCCACAAAAAACAAAACCACAAAAATCACTGCTTGCTTTCCAGAGATGACTCTAACAGGTTAGCGAGGCTTCCTGAGACATAACATCTAGTCCTGTGAGAAGGCATTAGGTAGATGGTGTTGACTTACTTAAAAAAGTAACTAAATGACCTCACCTGTTCATAAAAGATAAAAAAGATCCTACTGAAAAGAAGGGGACAAGAGAAACAGCAGCCCCAAATGAGAAGACATAAAGGTTACTAAGCCTGGATAGAAATCGAAGTCTTTGGAGGGGAATTTTTTTTTTTTTACAGGAATTACAGCCTCCTTCTGCAGAACAGGACTCTCGCTTACCCAACACGGAGTTCCAACTAATCTTCAGTATTTAAAAGCTTTCTCAAATCTAGTTATTACTGCCTTTTTCCCACCTGACAAAAACTAGAACAAAACTTTGATACACAGAGCTACAAGGGCACAAGACAAACTTTAGCAGGATCTATTAATAGAGAAAAACCAGCTCAAGCAAAATTTGATAAGTCAGGAACACCAAGGAACTAACAGGTAACAGGATGTGACTAAACATGTACACATCCACAGCCTGCAGTCTACCTAAACAGAAAGAAAACATCACCAACTGCATGACTGTCAGCAGCAAAGGATTTTCTGTAGTTACAGTTTATCTACAATCTTGCAAAAAATATAGAGTAGACCAGATAGTTGTCATACGTAGCATTTTCCATTAAAAAGCTCTTGAAGTAGTTTTCAAAGGGGCTTTTAGGAACATGAAGCAAGCACGAGCAGGCAAAGTAATGTATCAGTGACTGAAAGTCAGGGATGTCATTCCTTAACACCTTGCATATTTCAACAGACCACACACATGAAGATGGCTTCACTCTTCTATCATGCTTACAATCAGGGGCATTTGGATAGCTTTCAGAGTTAAGAATTTGCCATGATACTTTTCCCAGAAATCCAGTTTTTCCTAGAGGAGCCTTTGGCTCGTCAGATCCCCAAGACCACTATATAGAATACTATTAGAAGTTAAAAGCATTAAAAACTATGAACAGTTTCAGCATACATATGGGTGCAGCTTTGGTCACACAAGACTGCAGTGATCTGTCCCAGAGGCAGCAGACACACAGCACCACAGCCACACTTCCAGGTCTGTAGGTGGGGAGACGTACCTATTAACAGCTTTGGGAAATTGGAAGTTTCGATATTGTGGTAATAGACAACCGACGTGATGGCAGCCAGGAACGCCATCCCAGCCGGCATGTACAGGTGTAAATGGCGGGATTCTGAAACCCTTCAAAAGAAAAAAACATCTGTTAAAGTCAAACCCTTTAGTATTTAAACGCTTCCTTTGTAATTTATGAATTGCATCCTATACCCTGCTCTGATGTAAGATTTTCTAGAACAAGTTATAGACGTAAACCTCTCTAAGTTTTAACCAAATTTATGCTCCTAAATCACATGGCTGGATTTCAGATTCCTCCCCTGTGCTGAAAATGAAAGGTGTGTACTCCTGTTTCCTACTGAAATAAATTGGAACATTGTTTAAATTAGGACAAGCAGCTCATCTCCAAAATGAGAAAAGTTAATTTAAGCTAAACTAGTTTGGGATCTGTCCATCAGAATATGCAGATAAGACCAACTGACAGCACAGTTCAAGATTTTCTACAGCAGCGTTTTGTGCAAGTGTTTCACTTTTTTCAGTCTGGGAGAAGGAACAGCACCACAGCACAAGAGTTAGTTACAGTGAGGCCTGTTTTCAGTGACTGCAAGCCAACAAAAAACCCTTGAACAGAATCATACACCCTTATGTTTTTTTCCTATAAAGCAAAACTGTCCTGACACTTTGCTTCAGATAGCAGAGAGAGTCCTGACATCTGCAGCCGTTTGGGAATCTTGGAACTGTTGGGCAAAGTTGTTGATTTGTGCAGAGTTGGGTAGAAACATGTTTTCTCCCCTCTTTCCTCCTAATCTTCTTTTCCTCCCATTTTCTTTCTTTCACAGAAGGATTTGAGTGCCCTATGCTATAAAGAGCTACAAATTCCTCTGTCTCCCAACCAGCTTCAAGAGAAGAAGCACCAAGAAGATAACTTCAGGATACAAACATTCAGGGCAATTCACATCTTGTCCTCTGAACCTCAGGGAAAATAAGCTAGCACCTCTGGATTTCTTCTTCCTGCAGCAAATGCTACTTTTGTGTAGTTTGGAGAGACAAAACAAGTCATGCTGGGAGGGAGGATGCGAGATCATCACAGGACATCACGCCTGAGAGCAGAACATCCCAAATGTCTAACATGTGTAGGAGCTCAAGGGGACCATTTCCTGCATCTCCAGTTGTGGTGAACTCTGCAGAGCTGGCTGGAGCCATGCTGACAGCCTGTGTCAAGAACAATGAACTCCTCTTGCTGACAGCGGGCTGTATGTGTATACAGCCAAGTGAGAAAGGATTCTCTGGTCTCCGAATTCCTAGTAATGCCAGGAGGTTTTGTACATCAAGGCTGAATTCTCAGTAAGGAAGAAAACCAAAAAAACAACAGGAACAGATTTCTTCAGACAGCCTGAGCTTCAGTAGGTAACACTGCAGGAGTGGGAGGCTTTTTAAAATCTATTTATTTCACAGTTGCTGGAATTCCCCTATATAACTGCACCTCCAATAGGCCGCTTCTCTTGCTGAGATGCCAAAGCCTTCAGCATCCAGTGGCTGTCAAAAGGACTTTCCAGCATGATCCATTTTGGTTCTTCGAAAGCTGATGAGTCTCAAAACTCTCTTTTATTCACGGGAGCACTCACCAGCCTGCTGAGTGCTCGGGAAGCACAACTGTGGGTTGGCACTCCCCCAGTAGAGCTCCGAGCTTTGATTCTCATCAGGTGACACCTATTACTTAACAGCAGTGCTCTGAGTCAAGTTAAATAGCAAATAAACATAATGAGAGGCATTGCTAACGAGCAAAATAAAGGAGAAAACTCAAAGCAGGAGATGATGCTCTGAGCATCCCACACCCTGATAACTCTGAATAAGCATGAGAAAAATTCCTTTTTAAAAAAACTGGCACCCAGAAACATCCTATTTATATATGTTTAAGAGAAGTTAAAATAATAATAATGATATCAGCTTCTATACCAGAAGACTGCAGTGCCTTTCACACTGGTTGGTGGATACTTGTTATATATATGGCTAATTAAGGAGGTTTTGTTCTAGTTAACGAGGAACTTTGACTTCATAATCCTTGAGCTCAAATTCATAATTGTCATGAAAAATCATACCTCTCTTCAGAGAAAGATGATCATATTCATCGTTATACATAATTAGCTTTTTTCATAATAAATCACTCTCCTGTATCACTTGTTTCACTTGGAATAATTTTTCCCCACAGATTTTGTTTAAAGACATCCTAAGTTGAATAACAGATGATGGATCATGCTCACATAATATGAGCTGCTCTGCTCCAGGTAACAGAGCAGATGTACTGCACAAATGTCAGAAGAAACCCTGTGGGGTGTGAGATAAGGCCCAGGAGATTCACTCCTTTCATTAAGATGAACAGAACTCAGTATGGGGGGAAATGGTATGACCTACCATGCACATGGGAGTTCCTCCTAGGGAGGACTGTGGGACTGAGTCCTTGGACATTCAACATATCACAAAAATGTCACCATCTGCTTGAATCATTAGGATTTATCTGTGATTACTCTTCGGAAAGACAGTGTCATTAAGCTGAACTACAAATTATTACGGCCAGTTGCACGTGTGTACATCACTTGGCAAGGTCTGTGGAATTTCTGATACAAGGTTGGTAGGTTAATCACTAAGAAAACAGATTATATGTTTATAAACGCAAGGAATATGGTTTAGATGTGAATTTAGACAAGGAGAAAATATCTACCCTGAAACCTTTAAATTGCTCAGTGCTACCCAGAGAAGGCAGAAGTACACTTACCCATCAGACACTATGCCCTCTGCAATTTCACACACCAGAACAAACAGGAGGATAAAAGTCAGTATCCAGCGTAAATTGTGGCCAGGAAAATGCAGCCATGTGCTGTGATGTATATGTACTTTGGAACTCTGACTTCCCCATCCTAAACGAGAAGAGAGAATTACAGAGATCCTTCTTAACGTGAGTGACACACAAAGTTCTTGCATGCAAGAACCCCCCAAACATGTATGTAACAACCTAGAGTACCAACACTGACACAGCTGGGTTATTAAACACATATATTTGAATATTATCAGAACTGTGTTCTCTTTACTTCATATGGAATAAAATCAACAAATGCAGACAGGACACAGCCTCACATTCCTATACTTCTAGCAACTTACTATCCAGTAATTACATGCACTAAACATTTTCCAAATATATTTGCAGCTTAAATGAACAAGAAATTAACATTTGGACAAATATGCACGAACACTATAATAAATACTTTACTTTTTTTCTTCAATTCTTTCAAAAAGTTAAAAAGATAAGTGTGAAGTAACTCATTCTGTTTATCTAGCTATAAATTAGCAACACCGAGAGATTTCCAGATAAACACAGAGGACCGTAGGCAGCTCTTCAGCTGACCCCGTTTTCACAGCCGTGTTGGTTGTTATTTCCTCACCGGACCTTTGATGATGCACAGGAGCGAGTGTTCCTCCGGCCGGGGCCGTAGCTCTCCGGGGCCGGCCCAGGCTGCGGAGGTTACCGGAGCAAGACAGCCGCATGTGCTGAACCACCGGGCCACCTACCGGTCCCGCCGGGCTTGTGACACCAAATCACACCCGCCGCAGGTACCGCAGGAATCACAGCCCTCCTGGGCAGGACCCGTAATGAGGCGGGCTGCCCGGCGGCTCTGACCCCGCAGTAACAGCTGGGAGTAATATTTCATAACGCAAGACTTACTTGTCAGGTTTCCTGGGCTTTAACAGCACATTTATTTCTGCTTCCCGCGCTGCTCGTCAAAACCGGCAGCGCAAATTCTGCAGTCTCCTCCAGCATCACCCATCGCTCCCCTGCCTGCGTCAGGGGTTTCACCTCCGGGGAGCCCCGCGGGCTGTCCCGACAGGCAGAGATGGGCATCGCTACCGGGGCGGACAGCAGGCGGAGAGCGCGTGGTGCGGGGGCAGCTCCGGGAGAGGCCGGAGCATCCCGCAGCTCGCACCGCATCCTAACACCCTCCGCAGCCTCCAGCCTCCCCGCCCGGCACAGAGGGCAGAGCCAGGCCGGGGGACACGGCAAGGGGAGGCCAGGCAGGCGGGGGGAAACGCGACACACGCGTGGCAGCGCGGGGGAGGAAAACCCACGGCGAGACAAAGCCGGGCGGGGGGACACGGCAAGGCAACACCGGGGGTGGAGGGGCAGAAGGAAAAGGCGAGGGGCAAATAGACAAGGCACAGGCGGACAGGGCAAGTAAGACCCGCAGGCACTCACCGATGAAGAGGATGGGGAAGGTGATGAAGAGCAGGAAGACGTGCGGCACCACGTTGAGCGCGTCCACGAAGCAGCCGTTGTTGAGCACGCCGTGGTCCACGTTGTAGGCGGTGGAGTTGCCCTCGTCGCCGCAGAACGCCAGGGCCATGGCGGGACCCTGCGCGCAGTCCGGCGCCGCCTCCGCCTCCGCGCACATCAGGCGGGGCCGGCGCGGCCGCGGCTCTGCCCGCACCTGCCGGGAG